>CM065471.1:35331953-35365726 GCA_032872505.1 Leptopilina syphax | reverse complement strand
TTTTTCACTCAAATTTCGATTAGAACGCATTATCCAATTTTTTATCATCTATATCTATACGTATATGTCATAAATCAAGCACTATTCATCATTGGAAAACACACTTTATCATTCTATCCGTTTTTTATTTTCCATTCGTTAAAAAAAATCTACAATGATAAACGTACCAGTACACAACTAAAGCGTACTGTGGTTTAGAAACGAAAATTCACATTCAGAGAGAGTGTGAAGATTTATTTGCAGGCAAAATATAAAAATTTGTTTTAAAATTTGAAAAATTAGGAAGAATTGATTTAATTTTTTATTTAAACGAAAATCATAATTTTTATTGATAAAAAATCTTTAAACAGAAAAAATTACTTTTTGTGCGTGACTTTGTTTTATTTAATAACTTTCAGATAGGTGAAACAATTCTTCATAAAGTGTGTTCAACGTTAAGCTTGTATAATATCCATAAAGACCTACGTTACATGTGCTTATGTGCATATAATTACTCTGCACCGGCAATCGATACGCAAAGTATAATTTACATTTATTTAAATGGTGACTACTAAAACTTTCTTTCCAAGATTTGTTCACAATTTTTATTTAAAATTTCTGTTTTTAACAATTTATGTAAAAAATAAATTCTACTAAATAGAATTTACAATATTAAATACGTAATTTTAATACATGATTGAAGAAATGGAAGGTTGTGTTTAGTGACCTGAGAAACTTATTTAAAATAAAAGAAATCAATCAAATAATTTTTTCCGCCTTTCTTAACATCCATAGAATATCGATTAATCGTTTTTTGCAATAACAAGCAACCATATAATTTAAAAAAAAAGAATGCTCTACACATAAACTACATACAGAGAGGTAGAGAATTTTTCATTTTTACCGAATTCTTTAGAAAACTATTCAAGTTATGAAATATTCAGTACGTGAGAGGAAATTCAATATATATTTGTCTATTTCAATTTATTTGTACATCTCAATTTACTATTAATATAAAGAATTTTTAATTTTATCATGAAAAAATTTTATTGAAAATTTTTCTAGACAAGAATAATGCGCAATATAATTATTTAGAAATATGGAGAATATAAGAAAATTTTTCTAATACAGGATATACAAGGAGAAATTCTTGTAATTGTATATTAAATAATGGTAAAGTTAACATTATTGCAGTCTAAAATTTGAAAAACGCTACAATCCAACATGTTACGGAAAATATTTGCATGTTAGTTGAGATATCGTTCTATAGTTATGCATTAAACGTTGCACGCGACAGTTGGAATTCCCAGGAGACCTTTTGCATGCCCAGTGTCAAATTCTGCCACCCTACTTGCCTATTATATCAATTTGCTCTCGCTGAGGGTATCTAATACAAATTTTCCCTTTGTAATCGATCTATTTGGGACTATTATTGTAGCTACTGAGAATTAAAGTCACAAACAACTTTTATTTTAACGAGTTTCTAATTAATTTAAAATCATGATTCATGATTTTAAAAAATTTAACTGTAGGTTAAATTTATTTACCCATTATATTTGATCTCATTTAAACGGTTCATTCTAAAATTTCAGATAGCGTTATCTGGTCATCAAAACAATATTTATTTGATGAACTATTTAATACTATGATTTAGAGTAAAGGTGTAGTCATTAATAAGGCATTAATTAAACCTTCGTGCTATACAGTAGGTAGCCCCCATAGAGTAGGCCCCATAGAGGGATTCATGCAATAAGTGAGAATTAAAATCAAAGATTTACTTTAATTCTCTAACTTTACATTTGTTGTCGGCAGCACAAATACTGTCCTCGACATATGCACGAACATTGAACTTTGTCTTATGTCAACAATACTTTCTAAAAGTAAGGCTTATAATTATGTTATTATTGTTACTCACTTCTAGTAACTATGAAATAGAACAATACAATTAATTTATAATTTTATGTAATAGTTTATATATGCAACATGTATTGTAGTTAAAGTTTGTCTTTAGTTAAAGGTCATGATATGCGTACGTATAATACTTTAAAATACAAAAGTACACTTAGAGCATCGTGTCATACTGTACCAAGCGTTCAATTTATTATAAACTCAAAGCGTGAAAAAATTGAACACAAATGATGATTTCAATTAATATTCTTGATTCGAAACATTAATTTATGCTACAAACGTAACTTTCTCAGAGTTTAGAATATCTAGCAATTAGACAAATAAACGTTTGCAAAGTAAAATTTGTTTAATTATGCATTATAATATAGTTTATTTTATCAAACAGCTGAATAGATCTAATTAATGTCGTGATACAGTTGAATGCATCAAATCCTCAAGGCACTATAATTCCATATAAATGGATTAATACAGACGAGTAGTCCTACACCCTCGAGGAACGGTAATTGGTTGATTGAAATCGATCTTACAGCATCCAGTCCATCAGTGGACATGTATTAGATATGTAAAAGAAGTAACAACAATAAATGAAAATAACTTTTTCCATTCCGATTATTTTTCGCTTATAAAAAAGTATGCCAAACTTAGCAAAGAGACAAAGACAAAGACTGCATTCACAGAAAACTTGAACGGGTAAACTCAACAAGAAAGAAAAACCCACTAAGAAGAGTTGAACAGGTTGGAAAAGTTAGATCACATAGAGCTCAAGTTGTTTTCGAAGGGATATACCAGTGAGACATTTTAAAAAAAACGAAGATTTGGTTTTCCTGATGGTACGTACTATCATGAATATTATACAAAAACGTAAAGGTCAAAATCTTCTAAAGAGTGTTGATCTGTTGATTTATGGAAAATAGACGACTTTCAGAATGTAAGAAGACTGGTGGTTAATGAAATGGATATATAATGTTCCAGTTGTATTGGCCCCGATAATATTCATTACGAATCTCATTACAGAAAGGGAAGATTGTAAGATATTTATGTCAACCGTTCAAGGTAACAAAATCTTCAAAAAGGAAAAGAAAAAAAATGTAATAACCTTGAATACTGATTCATCGATTTTTTTTTACTTTTGTAACAAATTTTATAAATATCTTGGTGGTTACAATAAACTTCAATCGTGTATCGAAAAAAAACGAGAAGATTGCTTTGAAGAATTCAGTAAAGGCTTTCGACAAGAAAATTGCTTTATACTGTGTGAAATTTCCCTCGAGGGAGTTCGTAAATTCTTATTCATATTCACAAAGCTGCTCGAGAGTAACATGACTCAAGAGCATGAAAAATCCATCAAGGCATGAGTATCTGTAACTTTTTCAAATATTCACAATTTTATGCGGCTTTTCTCATATGTAGTATAAATCTTCGAATCCTAGAATTTTCAATTCAACTTTAATTTCTATCACAAATCGATTAAACGTATTGCTTATAAGGAGATACTTTCTCTGACATTCAAGAAAATCTATTTGTAACCTAATTTAATAAATGCAACTCAAAATCAACATCTTAATAATTATTGAGTTATATCCTGATCCCAACTTAGATTTCTTATTTAAAACGAGAAACTAAAATGTTAAGAAAGTAGGTTACATTATGACAACAATAAATATAGCACTAATTTTTCCTAAATTATATATTTATTAAAGTCACGAGACAGAATAATGAGACGCCATATTGAAAACGCAAGAGTACATTGATTTTAATTTTTCATTATGAAAAACGGTTGGATAAGAAAATCAATGTGGATTTTAGATGCATTAAATCATTTTAGCATGAGGTGCACTGAAGTAGAAACAGCGCTATTAACAAATCAGTGAATTATTCATTTTCTTTAAAGTCGTGGAAGAATGGCATGAGTTCACAAACAAACATTGCATACATACATGTGTATTTACATTTGTGAGAAAACCTGCTGACCACGCGAGGCACTGATAATGTCGTGAGTAAGCTTTACAAATACATGTAACAAGCTATAAAGCGGACAGGTTCATATAAATAACTAATTATTAAAGTACTCTAGAGACAAACTTTCATGTCGACTACTTTAAGCTCCTATTTATCCATGCACCAAAAGCACTTGCATCAAATCTCTTCCAAACATTAGTTGCAAAATAACATTTTATATCTATATTGTGATTTTAACAGAAAATAAATATATTTTTCGTTGCAATGCAATTGAATACAAAAAATTTACTCAACTGATCAATTTTATTCTTTTCAACAAACATTTTATTTAAAATCCCAGTCATCAGGTCCTAGTGCAGTGATAAATGAAATACAAAGTTGGAACCTAGGCTAAAAATGTCGAAAATCGATTGAAAGTTAGGGATAGGGAAAATTTCCAAAAGATCGAAACAAACTCCGCAAGAATCACTGATGACCGTAAGGGTAACAGATGGAGTAGATTCGTAAACGATGCAAACCTAGAGGCCAGCTGTGCCAAGGTTGTGGGAGCAGATCCCTCTAAAATAGGAGAACTCCTTATTAAAATTAAAGAATCTTTAGACAAGGTCTTTTTACCACCTCGTTTAATCTTATGCCAGGAGAAGTTCGACGAAAAAGAAAACACTAACATAGTCACAGGTTCAGAAGTCAAGAACAAGGAGAAAATCAGGCTAGAACAAAAGTGTCCCGCCCAACAAGTATATTTCAATCCAAAACCTACCCTATCCGGAAATTTCCTACCCCGGAAATTCCCTTATTTGATTATCTATCCATGCAAAACAAAAATTTGTGATGGTCATCAAGAAACACAAATTCACGTGTAATCTATTTAAAAAATAAATAGAATCTTTGCCGAAAAATTTTAGGAAATGAACTCGATTTAATGCATAAGGAGATTGCTTAATACGTTTTATGAAAAAACTAACCTTCTTTCAAGAAAATTATTTAAAATGTTCATTTTTTTCATGTCGCTGACTGTCTCCAACCCCTTAAGTAATTTTTTTTACTTCTTTTAGAGAAGAAAAATGTAAATATCTTTGGCTCCTAAAAGAGCTTTTAAGTAAGGTAGAGGGCGCATAGGATCAAGGTCAGTTTATCTTTGATGAGCATAAAGAGTGTGAGAGGCAGTTTTCTTTATCTGGTGCAATAGAGGTTCGAGACGTAGCGTACTTTTATAACGTTTATGTGCAAAGAGAGGAAAGATAGGGAGATGAGAGGTATGTGTGTATGCATATCTGTGTGTGAATATATATATAGAGGTCAGAAGGGTGCCAGGCACAGAGACGCTCAATATCTACAGAGACTATCATGCTGATTTTTTGAGAAAAAAGACTTTACTTGCCAACTCAGTTATTTGTCTTTATTTCTTGAAAACCTTTCTATCATTTACGTATAAATTATGTACTTTGACCGATCATTTTGTCTACCAAAATTATTATATTAATTTAAAAAAAAATGCCTGTTTGCGTCTGTAGTCCTTTAAACGATCTTTTTTGTCTGTTTCTTCAAACAAACTTTTCAGTAATGTAACAATAAGAAATAAGACCAAAAATTCAATCCTTTTCACAAGTTTATTGTTTTTGCAATTATTATATTTATTGTTTTTAATCCAGATGTTATATTAATTGATAAATAATCCTCTAAACTTTCTTCCATTATCCTCTAATATAGTTTTTGGAATTACCTCACGTTGCATTTTGTTATGTAATTACATAATAAAACGCAACGTGAGGTAATTCCAAAAATTGTGCGTATCTCGATGACATCAAGTTTGTATGATGATTGAAATGGGCCACCGGCAAAAAAGCTTCGTTTCGATCGCGAGTTCATGACATTTGATAATTTTTGTGTATATTAATAGACTTCGTTGCTAATTTGTGAAAGACTTTAAAGTCGAAATAACTGATTTAAAAAAACAAAGGTTCATATATCCGCAGTGCAGACTGCAGTATACTTTGCCTCTCTATATATGTTTCTTTATTCTTTTTACATTTTCTATATTTATTAACAAAGAAAAATAAGAGAATTAAGAATAACTATCATATTATGATAATTCTGATCCTGAATTAATCCATTAATTCTACAAACTTACAATAGAGGTTTACATATAACTATTTAAATTTTTCTTTTGTATTTTAAAAGTATAAAAAAGTTTATTTTTTAAATGACTATTTAGAAATACAATTTCTATTTTTCTTCATTATCGCTTTGTACCAATATTGAAGATTAAATCATTTCAACTTTGCTTCATAAAGTTTTAGAAACTTGAAGAAGTTGTGAGTCATAAAAAGTTTAATTCCCAACTGCACCATTACCATTCCATAAATGTAAAATGTGCTCCCGAATCATGACAATAAACACTAAAGTGTGTTAATAGCAGCGGATGAATATTCATTTTTACGATCGTGTCTTTTCATCTGTGTCTACACAGATGAAATAAAGTAACATTTTTACGAAAATCTATAGTATAAAGTTTCATTTTTACAATTCCTGAAAAAGTTTACAAAAGAGATGTACTATATTGACTATTCAAAAAGGGGAGCCAATTTTTTTTAATTTAAAAAGAATGTGTAAAGTTTTATGCGAAAAATGGATCTCCATTTAATGTATTTATCTTTTTTGAAAATAAACTCTGAATCATTTTTAAGTAATTTTTATTACATTTTAAAAACTAGATGGAAATATGCATATTTTTTAATACCGTTGAATAGTAGATGAAAAATTGTCAATATTATATTGCATAAAAGCCGATAGGGTATTGCGTCATGCCACTTTGATCTTTAGGTACATTATCCTAATGGATATTGCAGGAATAATGGTTTTGAATTTTCATTGCGAAAATTTCTTATAAAACGAATTCTATTTCTGTATATTGCGAGCAATGTGTCTACTAACAATAGATTTCCTATAGTCCGCTTTACTGTTTGATATTGTTATGTATTGTAAATTGATCTGGGTATTGGTTAGAAATATTGCAATTAGCTCCAGTCGTCGCTTGATGCATCTAGACTTCCGAATCGTCAAATTAGGTCCTAACTGCAGTTTGCTAACTCATTTCTTTATAACACCCCAAATTATCTAAAGTTGCAGCAATATTGACAATATTGAGGCAATGTTGTCTATAATGCTGTAAGTTTAGATATGACTTTATAGATGTGTCAAGTACATTTACTTTGAAAAGTTAAAATCTGAATCCACTTTTCTTGTAACCCAAACAACGTCGATCCAATTTTCTGACACCTGGACAGCAGATACCACATATGGTCATTAACTATTGTCACCCTTCTATAGGGTCACTCACCTGCCTAATACAGGGACCAAGCACATGCTCTTAAATTAATTAATAGATAAAAACTGACTTAGAAGTAATAAAAGTGGGTGGCATTATCATTTTCTCCATTAGGAGCAACCTATAAAAGGTGATACCCTTGCCGAATTAGTCAGTCCAGAAGTCGCCGCCAAAACAACTACATGTCTTCTTCGTGTGAGTCTAGAAATCACCTTCTAATCAAATACTTGCGTTCTTCGTGTCAGTCCAGCAACCGCGACCAAGTTAACTAGTTGTGTATTGTCATCAAGTTTATTCTTCGACTTCAGTACCAAAAATCTCTTCAAGTACCAAGTGCATTCTTCAAGTCTCGTCTTAGTCAAGTTCATTCAAGGAGATAATCTCTACTGCGAGGCACATTTCTATTTTTCTAAGAACTGTATTACTTCGACTGCAACGTCAAATCAATAATTCATAATTCGGTCACTCCTAGGCTGAAGAGGGTTTTATCTAATTTACATCGACACCTGGACTCCGGACCATTCACTTTGGCTGTCCCGAAAACAATTTGAAGGAAATCTACTGCATTCTCTGTTTCCGCTAGACAAAGTCATTTCTTCGACATTACACTGAAGGAGGTATCGCTTGTTGGGTCTACGACTCTAAGAATAAATTTAAAAGGTAAGTAACTAAGACTTTTAAATTTTGTCCCCATTTAAATTCTCGATTGATTCCACAAAGTTTTAATTTTGTTTCAGTTTCCCTGAAGACATCTGAATCTACTCTTTCTCTCTGATTCTAATTGTTAAAGATTGAAATAAAAACTTATATAATTTAATTTTAATTTAAGTTCCTTTTTCTTGAAACCGGTCCATTAATATCAGAGCTTTCCGCTCTGTGAATAAATCAGGTTTGAATCACCGATGCCGGCCAACTTAAATAAATATAATTTGGGTTATGTTTAGTTTCGTTCTGAGACATAACGGCTGCTACATCATTAAATTACAAGTCAAGAGTTTTTTATAAGGCTCGAAATTGAAGGATGCCTTTTTCATTCTTCTTTGCAAAAATGTCAATTTGGAAGTACCGAAATCCTAATTCAATAAATGCAACTTAAATTCAAATTCTTTAAGGTGATTTATTAGTCTAATGGAAACTGATCCTCTCTCACGGCTTCTCAATATTATCTCCGACATTCAAGAAAATATAATTGCAACCTATTTTAATAGATGCAAATTAAATTCAACATCTTAATATTTATTGACTCTTATCCTCATACCGAATAAGATGTCTTAGGAATTTCTTACTTCAAACAAGGAACTAAAATGTTAAAAAGGTAGGTTATGATTCGACGTAACATGAGCACATAATAATAATTTATTTGGTAAATTTATTTATTTATCTGGTAATGTCAAAGAATTTTACAGTGACCAATATATCCAAATTTGTGGAAATTTTAATAACGTTAGTATCATTTTATTATTAACAGAATTATTAAATTTCACGAAAGCAACATATTTTGCTTTTAGCATGAATAGAAATATTTCTATTTACCCAAAACAAAGAATCACCTACTAATACAGAAATATGGCGGAAGAAAGCAATCACGATTATATTTCAAAAAAAAAAAAGTTGACTGCCTTAGGGTGTGTCCTAATTACACTGCAGAGCTTAGTTAAAAGAGTAGATACACAGTTCGTATAATTATAGAAAGGCGACGTTGTCCGTAATTAAGAGGGGTGATCTCTTTTTTACACTATACTTCTTAGCATAAAAGTGGAAAGTTTCTTTTTCTAAATGTTATTATCTCCCATTTCTCTTAATCCCTCACTCATTTAACCACTATATATAAGATGTAGTCGTCAGTATTATAAGTCTCAAATTAAGAAGTGATGCTCCGTACAAGTCAGTCTAAAATTTCTTTATACCAAGTTTTACTAAATCTTGAGATCGGAAGAACTGTTTGAGTTTTATGAATACATAATTGTCATTCATGTCAATGAAAATTTACGAGAAACATAAGTCATAATTCGTCAACCTGCAACTGTAACGAATCAATAATCCATTAATCACAAATAAATTTAAAAAAAAGAGAATCCCTATTTTAAGAAATATGCAAACAAATCAATTAAATTATTTTCTGGAATGAGCTCGTATGTCAATTGTTACACCAACCAACATACTCTGTAATGACATTCCTCCTTAAAATCAGAATAAGTTCAATAACTTATTGCTGCAACCCAGTGTGCACGTTCTGGAACTGTTCTGTAACAGTTAATGGAAATAAATAACAGTTACAGAACGGTTCCGGAATTGTTCCGGAACGTGCACACTGGGAAGGTTGTTAACCCTTATTATTAATATAAAAGAATAATAATGATTGCCAAATAATGAAGCAACAATTATTATAAGTAATTTTGTTTGTCTTTGGCAATCATGGATTAATATACTATCGACTTGCTTAATTCAAAAGAAAGCAAAGTCAGAAAAAGCGATCCAAAGGGGTACTCCTTCGAAATATAGAAATAATAAATTATTTCAACACGGTACAACGATTCCTGAGGAATGTCATAGTTGCAGAATTTCCTTCCAACAGAAATATAGTTTCTGGTATAAAAATTGACATCACAGTTCATTCAGGGCAGTATTAATCGGTCATTCATAATATGAAGACGTGTTCTTAACTGTCGCTTAATTAGTTTCCTACACTAATTAAGACAAGTTTTAACAACTCGGTTAATCGATAGTGGTAAAAAAGAATCAACACAAAGGTAGAATTAACGCGAGTAAAATAACGGGCGCAAGAATTGTGTTTAAAATAATCGACATCTTAAGGGATCAAGCAAATAATTATTGAAAACTACAATCGAGGTGATCAAGACAAAACAATTAAACAAGGCCCATCTTTACGAAGTGGAGGTGGTAGGATAAGTTTAGCGGTAGGCGAAAATATAATTATTGTAATGTTTACGCTTAAATTTTGAAAAGAAAAGGGAAAATAAATTTAAACTTATAAGGGAAATAAATGTTTATTAATTAAAAACATCCCATCCCGCAACCATTTTTAGTTGCTCTTTTCTAAATTCTAAATTTTTAGTAAATTAAACGGGGAAAACACGAATCTCGCATTTTAAACAATCAAGGATAAACCCTTGATTGGTTGTTGCGATTCGAAGAGGAAAACGTTAAAGAAACATAAAATAAAAGTAATAATTATTATTTTATTAAATTTTTTTTTAAACAAATGTGCAACACAACCAGTTAAGGAGTCATTTGCTAAGAACTACAACCCGCTGTTCCAATGTCCAAGATCACCAGACTCAGATATTAGAAAGTTCGTGCATCATTTCCATCTTTTCAAAATTGCGTTCACTTGAAGTATACAATTTATTCAGATAGAATTATTTCTTGATTATTTACCAAACCCCGTCCCAATTCTGATTATTATTAATTAAAATTAAATCGGAAAAACACTAGGGAATTTTGGGTTAGTTCGACGTAACACTAACACGGATTCTAATTATTTTATTTTAACTTCTCTATATCAATTGAAGGCTCGGATCGAAGAACCGACGCTTGTAAACGCCCAGAACATTGCGTAGCGTCGGTTCTTCGATCCGAGCCCTCAATTAGTTTAATTGCAATAATTTAGAGCAACGTAAATTAAATTACACTTTTCATTTAATTGCAATTTCTTATCCTACAATTTTGTGACATTATCTCGTTATTCGTTGTAGGTTGCGATTTCAATTTCAGAAGCGCTGCTGAAAACTGACTTGACACTAAAATATAAATAATCGCAACAAAAGTATAAAAAAAAGAAGTTGACTTTTCTTACCAAAAACAAAGAACGAGTCAAATACTATTTAAAAAAACGAATATTATGGTAGATTAAAACTAAAAAGAAGTTAATAATTACATAGAGTAAACACTGATATGGTTTGAGGTATAAATTATTAACAAGACAAGCAATTTGAAAGAGTCAGTGTGTATGAACTACTAATTAGCTGTTCCAGGGATGAAGGAGTCTTCAACTCCAATCGATAATGTGTACCTATTGTATTAATGAAGAAAGCTGCGGAAGCTACGGGCCAGACAAAGGCTGTTGATAAGGAAGACAAATCTAGTGGGTGTTGAGATTTTCTCATAGGGTATGAGGTGTTCCAGCAATATGCTCTGAAAGTGGGCAACCTCTCAATGGAATTGACCCTTATGTTTATAAACAGAGCTTTGTAAAAATAACCCCTGGCACTAATGGGACGTGGATGGACTAGATTAAAAGTAATAGTAAATAAGATCGAGTCTCTGAGGTAATCCTCTTTGCGAGGAAATATATTACTTTAGTCGGCTATAACTTCCTCCGTAGAGGATCATCCTCATCTTTAATGGGAAATGTTTAAATTATTGCCAATAGCAAGTGGTATATTTTTATCTGATTATAAAAAAAAGGGTTTTTATTAAAAATAAAGATATGCGCATTAATGAACGTAAAAAAGAAAAGACATATTATCTTTTAATAGTTTATTAATAATAATTGAGGTAACAAGAAACTTTACACAAATAACTGAGCATCAAATTATGTTAAAACTAAATCTGGACGAAAACTGCCATTCGGTGAATTGTCAAACTTCCATTAATCACATCTCTTAGAAACTGTAAAATAAAATTAAAAATGTTATCTTCCTTCTTATGCCAATTAATATATTTACTCTCCTTGGTAAATAATCGTTTCCATTGGAAATATTTATACTAAAACACTAATACAAATATTATCATCAGGAATATTTATTTTTTTTTCTATAACAGGGTTGCCACGCAACTTGGAAAACCTATGGAAAAGTCAGGGAATTTAAAAAGAACAAAAATGTGACAACCCTGTATAAAATCATAACTATTACGTACACAGAATTTTGGTTTTTCAACAGAACTATTAATTCGAATAATTGTTTAGATAAAAAATAAGTGCTACAGAAACTTAAAGAGTAATCATTATCTTTGAAAATTTTGAATTTATTTATCTTTAAATGGAAAAAATCACCTACTTAAAAAAGTTGTCAACTATTTTTTAAAAATGGAAAAAAGTTTCAATATAAACTTACGTTTTCCACAACGTTTACTGCAACATTGAGAATTTTTACGACATTTGCCATTTCTCTGAACGCACGCGTAGACTTCTCCTGTGAGAAGTGACATACACAAGAGCACAAAAATTGCTATTATTGAAAGATACATTTTTTGTAAATGTCTTTATGTTAATTATTACATTTTAATCACGTCTTATATACTCGATCTTGTGTTTTTTCAGTTAAAAAAAGTAGAGGAAAACTCAACTAAAAGGAAAATAAAATTTCCTTCTAGATGTTTATAAAATTTTTTGAAGATTCTAAAAACAATATTATTTGAAGAAATATTTTTTATTATCGATTCTGAATATTTTTTTTTTATTATTGCGCTTAATTTATTCGTAAGGGAAGCGAATATATATATTTAAATAAGTAGAGAGGGATAATCTTTTGCGATTTATGTCGAAGGGAGAAAGAAACAGATATCTTAGATTTTACGAAAATATTCTTGAGGCCCTTTTCACTTTTAGACGAAGAGAGCGTAAGATTTTTAACACAATATGTTTTTTTGACACTTTTCTTCACATAGAGGTAGTCAAAAAATTATAATTTAATCTGTGACAAATTTTAACGAGTGTTCTACTGTCTATTCTCAGGTATAAAATTTAAAAGAAACCTTTAATTTTATTATTTTCAAATAAAAAAGACTATATTCGTAAAACATCATTTTACCAGTTAGAAGCATATAAAATTTCATTGTATACATTCCATTCGAGAAAGTTAATACTGGTTGCAATATGGCTTCAAGTGTCAATTACTATTGCTCGTTATGATACATAAATAGTAAAGTTCTTAAATATATATGATAAATTCTAATTGTCAGTAATTGAGTCATCTTAATACTGATTAATTAGTTTTGTCCTCATTTTTCCCGGTTTTTTTTTTCATCAAATTTAAATTTATTTGATTTCGAACATAAATCTACAAATGGCTTAAAAATTTTTTATTACAGTTCTTATGAATTTTTGAATTCTTTCGACGAGTTTCCTTAATTTTTTTGAAAATAATGTTTTTTTAATAATTTTAATTAAAAATTTGGAAAATAATTTGATTTATTCAGTTTTATTAAAATGTATTGATACTAAATGAATTTCTGCAAAGGATTTTACTATTTATAAAAGTAATTGAATCCTTCAAAAGAATGTTATTATTTATGAAAAATAATTCAATGTTTGAGTGAAATTTTATGAAAAATTTTGCAAATAATTGAATTGTTTTTTTTTAGAATTTTACGGAAATTTATGAAAATAATTGAATTCTAGAGAAGAATTTTTTTTTAAAAATAATATTCAAAAGAATTTAGTAAATCTGAAGAATTTTGTTATTTATGGAAATAATTGAATTCTTGAGAAGAATTTTCTTACAGTTTCATTAAATAATTGAATTCTTTTAACGAATTTTCATAAAATTTTTAAAGAATAATTACATTTTTCGAGGAATTCGATTAAAATTGGATAAAAAATAATTGAAATTCTGCAATGAGTTTTACTATTTATGAAAATAATTGAATATATTGCGAAGAAATTTTTTAAAATAAAATTATAATTACGATTATTAACTTTCCTTGATTATTTTTGAAAAATTGTAATAAAATTCTTTAAAAGAATTTAATTATTTTTAATAGAATGTAAAGAAATTTTAATTATTTCAAAAATTTCCAAATATTTGTTTATAAAAATTCAATTATCTTGAAACAATAGAATTCGAAAATTTCAAAAATCCTATTTTTCAGAATTTTCAAAAAAACATTGCGAAAATTCAATTTTATTAAAAAATTTTAAGTGTGTATGTTTTTTTTAAATTAACCAATAAAAATTTTAATTATTCATCTTCGTACTAAGAAACATGAATACATTAAAATGTGATTCTTTTTAAAATTCAATTATTTATGAATTATTAAATTAAAATACTTTGAAAATTAGATTTGTTAAAAAGTTTTTAATGAAATTCTTTAATAAATTTAATTATTTTTAGTTGAATTTCACAAAATTTCTATTAATTCGATAATGTTTTTTAATTTATTTATTTATTTAAATCAGTGATTGATTTTTTACTATTAAATTAATTATTTTTAAGTAATTCAATTTTGGAGAACAGTATAGATATCTATAAAAATTAAAATAAAAAGCGATTTTTTAAAAACAATTTAAGATAATAAATCTTTTTTTAATTTTGTGAAAAATTGGCATAAAATTCCTGGCTTATTCCAATATTAATAGCTGTCCAATATTAATACATTTTTAACAAACAATAAACCAGAGCATTTTTTCCTTATAATTCTGTGAGTAAATTATCAGATACTGTAAATTTGTTTATATTCAACAAAAAAAAAAGGTTTCATTGAAAAAAACGATTTTTTAATTTATTGACACAAGTGAAACAATCTGCAGTAAGAATGCGGATAACTTTCTTAATATCGTCTTCTTTATTTATTTAATATAAAATTATTCTAAATTTAACATTTGAAAATAAACAATTTTATTTTGAATTTTAACAATATGACGTTCAATTAGACATAACATAAGGCAAAATTTAAAGTCGCACTTAAAATGAAATTATTTAGAGAAAAAAAATTTTTATTAGACTAAAAGATAATTTATATTTCTAAGAAATTCGAAAATAATGATATTTTATCTGATTTATGGTAAGTTATTAATGTAATTACTTCAATCTTTATGAATATATAATAATCTTACATTATTATGCAGATTGTAATCAAATTTTGCTTTTTACAAGACGTCTCATGTTATACAAAAAGAAAAAGTAACGAATCTAATTTTAACCTTAATGTTTATGTGACATTTAATTATCTGATGATTTATAAAAGTTTATTATAGAAATAAAATTGAAATGTTGAGAAATCTAAATAGATGAGGGAAGTTAAAAAATATGTAAATTTTAATAATTTAACGAAAAGAGTGTTTAAAAATTCTGTAATAATAATTAATTTTAGAATTTCAGTTAATTAATTTTAGAATAAAAGAAAAGTTCTTATTAGCTTTCTCAATTAAAAAAAAGAGAATAATAAGAAAAGTAGATGCTGCTAACTGTGTTTTAACAATTGTCGATACAATCTACAGGAATTAAGTTGGCAAGTAGCCACAGTTAAGGTCAAGTTTTTAAAGGTGTATTGTTATAAAAATAATGTGATCACAAAAACTGTTGGTTCGTAATTTCTTGTGGCTTTTTTCACAAGATATATATATACTATATGATGGCCAATGTCTGCAAAAGATGGGTGCCAAATGAAATGGAGAAGCAATTAGTTACAGTTGTACTGACTTGATAACATCCCAGTACAAGTGGAGTAAATTAATAAAAGGTTTCTTATTTTTTTTTAATAATTATTAATTTTGTAATAATAACATTAAATGTAATCAATTACTAGTTTAACATTTTTTAATTTAAAAAAATTTCTAGTTATTTAATTCTTCGCCAACTTTTTTTTAGTGACTATTTTATATAAAATTAACAATTTTAAAAATAATTGAATTTAAAAATTTATAATTCAAAATTTGTTTATAGAATCAAAATATGGATTGCAATTTAATTTTATTATTATAAATTATTTGATGAATAATTTTACTTAAATATTTCAAAATTAATTCAATTTTAAAAGAGTTGTATTTACAATTTTCATAAATAGATTAACTTCAAAAGGTTTTAATTTGAATTTTTATAAAATTTCAATTTTCAATTAATTTAATTAAAAATTTTATAAAACTTAGATTTTTGCAAAATGTTAATAATTCAAATTCTTCTTGAAATTAATAAAATTTGTCAATATTTACTTAATTAATTATTAAAAATCATAAATTTATAGAAAAATTTTAGTTAAAAATATTTTTAAAAATTGAATTTTTGAGAAATTATTGCGAATGATTGCAGAAATTCAATTATTTTCAAAAGTAATAATTTCCTCATTTCAATGATTTTTAAATATCTACTATTTTAATAAATTATCCAAAAGAATTTAATTGTTAAAAAAAATTTTTAATAAAATTTGTACGCAAACATTTAATAATTTTTATAAATAATAAATTTGTTTTAAAAATTCAATTATTTTGCTAAATAATCAATTTGTTTCAGGAATTCAATTATTTTCATAAATAATAAAGCGCATCGCAGAATTTAAATTATTTTTAGTACAATTATTTCAATCAAATTTCTCGTAAAATGTAATTATTCTTAAAAATTTTATTAAAATTCGTCAAAAGAATTTAATTATTTAAAAATTTTTCGATAAAATTATTTATAAGAAATAAATTTAAAAAAACATTCAATTATTCTATAAATTGTTTACTTTAGTTTTGAAATAATTGAATAATTTTAAAAAGTTTTTCAATTAAGATATTTGAAAAATTGAATTTTCTTTACTTTTAACTGGCAATTCTGAAGAATTAATTTTTCTAAAAAAGTTTAATTAATTTATTTTTTTAAATAAGTAATTTGAAGTTTTTATTTTCTAATGAATATTTAATTGAAGAATTTTCAAATAATCGAAATTTCATAAAATTGAGTTTTAAACAAAATGTATTTGAAAATTCTCAAAGAACTTTTTCAAAAATTATTAAAAAATAGTTGATTTAGAGAAGAATTTTAGTTAGAAATTTTTGAAAATAATAATTGAATTAAACTGATGACAATAACTTTGAAGAAAAAACAGTAACAATATTTTGAATATAAAATAATCATAATACTTATATAAGTTGTTTAATTTCAAAAAGGTTTGAATTTGAAATTTTTGAAAATCATAATTCCTGTGAAAAAATTATATTAATTAAATATTTATTAAAAATAAAAAGTTATTGATATTTTCAAATAATTTTACAATTAAAGAAATTCGTTAATAAATGTAAGAGAACATTTTTTTGAGTAAAATATTTTCCTTTATTTTCTAAAAATTTTAAAATTTTCAATTTTGTTTTCAATTAAAATTTGCATTTTGACAAAGAGAATTTATAAACATTTGTTTTTCATTATTTTTAAAAAACTTTGAATTTTATTAAAGCAATTGTAATTAAGAAATAGAAATGATGCAATTTATTTCCTTTTGAAAATTGAAAATTTTCTACAAAAATATTAAGAAACCCCGAAAACTGACAAAGTAACATCTTTTAGACCAATTGGATCAATTTTTCATAAATTCGTCCGCCATATTGGATCCGCCATTTTGAATTTTAAAAACTATGTTCAGATAAGTAATCATCGACTCCAAAAAACCCTGGAATGAAATATATTAACAAATTTCAAACACATCCAAGGGTTTTGGCCGCAGATTTGACCCTGGAACTGGGGCTTGGAAACAAAAACTTAAGAGAATGCAACATTCTAGTTTGTTAAATTACAAAACCATTCTAAACTTTCGAGCGCAACTGTCGGGTAAATTCTCAAGTTCTCTTCTAGGGGATATGTTCTGTTTTGGTCAGACATTCAAATAGAGACGACTATAAAAAGCAAAGACTGTGTATGCAGTAGACGTGCACCAGATTTAGTCAGACAAGGATTTCTATAGCATAATTATTTTTGTAAAGTCGTAATGTTATATACTCCACTATATTATATTTCTAAACTACTACGTATTTGAATTGTAAATTTGGATAATTAAACTCAATTCCATGAAATTAAATATATACTCATATAATTTAATTAAAAAATTATCTTCACTTTAATTGTTTCTATAAATTCTCGTTAAAATTTATATATTTCAATATCTGCTAATGATTATCACTTGCGATCCAATTTAAAATATAAATGTCAAACACAAATTAAATTGAAAATAATTATTTTCGAATAAATTGCAATTATGCTTTAAATTAAATTTTATTCATACAATTTTCTACATTTGCAAAATTAACGAGTAGCAGTGCATTAATAAATCAACAAAGAAATGTTTGCTCGAGACTTTCACACTCATGGAAAAGAGGGTGGTAAATATAATTGTGTATGAAAAGTTAATTGAGGTAACAGAGAATGGAAAAAAAATCAAAGGAGTTGCAATGCAAATATTTGACTGTAACTTATGTCGATTGTACTTTTTTCTTTTCGTTTTACAAGTAATTTCTTTTTAATTTCATTTGTTATTGAGAAGAGATTTTTTTTATTTACAAACACTGGTTAGTAACAGGGTTGACACAAGTCAGGGAATTCAGGGAAAAATCAGGGAAATTAGAATTGGTCAGGGAAGTCAGGAAAAAGTCAGGGATTTTTATTAAAAGTTCTGGAAAAAATTAAATTTTTAGAATTTGTAAGAAAATTCAATAACTTTTAATTTTTTAAAGAAGTTTCTCCAAAGAAAATATTCAAATATATTCAGAGAATTAAAAAAAATAGTTCTGAGAAATTCAATTATTTCGAAAAATTTAAATAAAATTCTTCTAAAATTTCTATTATTTAAAAAAATGTTGACAAAATTCTTTATAATATTTAGTTAATAAACTTGAAATTTTAAAAAAATTTTCGTATACAATTCAATTATTTTCAATACAATTCTTTTTAAGAATTCAATTATTTTCACAAATAATATATTTTTTTATGGGAATTCGAATATAAAAAAAAAATTTGAAAAAAAATTCTTCACTAAAAATCAATTCTTTTTATAAATAATAAAATTTTTCTTGAAAATTCAATTATTTAAAACAATTTTGATAAAATGCTTTAGAAATTTGAAAAAATAAATAATAAAATTTTTCTTGAAAATTCAATTATTTAAAAAAATTTTAATAAAATGCTTTATAAATTTGAAAAATTATAATAAAATTGGTCGTAGAATAAAATTATTTTCGTAAAATATAGCATTCTTCCTAGGAATACAATTATTGCCAAAAATGTTTGTAAGAATCTTCGAAAGAATTCAATTATTATTTTCGTTACCAATAAAATTCTTCAAGGCAATTCAATTATTTAAGAAATTTTAATAAAATTCTTCCCAAGAATTCAATTCTTTTCAAAAATTACCATTTTTACTGGAATGCAATTGTTTAAAAAACAATTTTTTTAAATTCTTCGTCAGATTTCAATTATTTTTAATTTTTGAATAAAATATTTTTCGATAGATTTTAATTATTTTCAAAAAGTTTCAAAAAATTCCGAGAAATTCAATTATTTAAAAAATATAAAACTTTTGACAAAAAATTAATTATTTTCATAAATAGTAATATTTTTCTTCGGAATTTAATTATTTTCGCAAATAAAATTCTTCATAGGATTTTAATTCTTTAAAAAAATTTTATAATAAAATTCGTTGCAAGAATTCAATCATACTTTCATAAATAACAAAACTTATCGCAGAATTTCAATTATTTTTTATACAATTTTAAATAAAATAATAGAAAATTGCATTTATTCTTAAAATATTTTTTAAAATTCGCCGAAAGAATTCAATTATTATAAAATTTTTTTATAAAATTCTTTATAAAAATTCAATTTTAAGAAATATTTAATTATTAATTAAATTATTTATTTTTGTATTTAAATAATTGAATTCTGGAAAAAGTTTCTAATAAAAATTGATTAAAAAATGAATTTCACTACAAAGTTTTTAAAATTATAATAAAATTGATCATAGAATAAAATTATTTTTGTACAATATAACGTTCCTCCTAAGAATATAATTATTGTCTAAAATGTTTTTAAAAATTTTAAAAACAATTCAATTATTTTTGTAAAAAATAAAATTTTTCGAAGTAATTCAATTATTTAAATAATTTTAATGAACTTCTTAACAAGAATTTATTTCTTTTCAAAAATAAACATTTGCACAGGAATTAAATTATTTAAAAAATATAATGTAATAAAATTCTTCGTCAGATTTGAATTATTTTCAATTATTTAAAAAACAATTTAATAAAGTTCTTCGTCAGATTTCAATTATTTTAGATTTTTTAATGAAATACCTATTTCTCGATAGAATTTAATTATTTTCAAAATTTTTTTTTAAATTCTGAGAACTTCAATTATTTAAAAAAAAAATTGAATAAAATTCTTCACAAGAAATTAATTATTTTCACAAATAATAATATTTTTTTCCGGAGTTCAATTATTTTCACAAATAAAATTTTTCACAGAAATTCAATTGTTTAAAAAAATTTTTAATAAAATTCGTTGCAAGAATTCAATTGTTTTCATAAATATAACAAAACTTATTGCAGAATTTTCAATTATTTTTTATACAATTTTAAAATATGATGATAGAACATTGCATTTATTCTTAATTTTTTTTTTTTTTGAAAATTCACCGAAAGAATTCAATTATTTTTAAAAATTTTGATAAAATTCTTCGCTAGAAATTTAATTTTAAGAAATATTTAATTATTGAATAAATTATTTATTTTCGTATGTTAATAATTTTATTCTCTAAAAGTTTTCTAATAAAAATTTATTAAAAAATTAATTTCAGGTAAAATTTTACATAATAATTGAATATTAGAAGAGTTATTGTGTGAATTGTTAGAAATAATTGAATTTTAAAAAGAGTTTAAATTAGAATCTTTAAAAATTTGAATTTATAGTTACAATATTTTTGGAGATAAATGGAGATAAATGGGGAGAAGACCTTAATGAGGCCGAAGTCAGTATGGGCAAAAGGAACTGAAAACGGAAACCTTGGCACTGACGGATACGTAGGTAACATAAGATAAGAATTACCATTGGGTGAAATTGATCATAAAAAGTAGATTAAGAAATTTGATATGTTTGGAGTATCGAACCCTATCACATACAAAGGGAGTAAATTGTGTACAAATATATACCCATAAATAAATTATAAATACCTTTTCGTGTAAACACAATGTAAACCTTTGTCAACAACTACCAAATAGCGTCATCGAGCTAGGAAAATATTTTTAAAAAATTATCCACAATTTAATTAATAATTTTCATAACAGCATAAAATTAAATTCCAACTCTCCTAATCGTAAAAAATCTTTGAATTTTGACTGCTTTTTGCCGAAGTCAAAAATTTGATTGACTTAAACGTAAAAACGTTTCTCATCCGCATTTCATGACCTTGTACATAAATCAACTTTTATATCAAAAAACACATGAAAAAAGTAATAACTCTCCACAAATAAAATTTTTTATTTTTTCTCCCAAAATACTGGAAACAATTTGAAATATTCTAAACTATTCAAAAAAAAAAAATTCTTTTCCAATAAATGTGCTTTTTGCAAAACATGTTCAACCATTTCTGAAAAATTTGACCAAAAAAGAAAGGAAAAAAAAACTAATAACGAAATATAGACAGTTAGATGAAAGAGAGTAAAAGGCAATGAAAATTACTTCCTTTTGAACGTGTTTAATTAAAACCGAAATAGTTTTTATTTTTCAAAAAGCGTCAGAGTGTCTGCAAAAAATTTTTTCTGTTGGCAAGTGAACACACGTCAAACATTGATTATACGCCCACTGAAGCTTTTACAGAGGAAAAAATACATTGAGGCATTAAAAATGGTTCGAATAAAAAAATATAATAACATAAATATTATTATATCGCGGTGTGAAAAGATTAAAACAATAATAAACGAAAAAGTTAAAAAGAATTAAATCTTTTTTATTGATGAACTTTTATTTTATTTATCCTAAATTATGTGTGAAAAATTTTTGTCTTTATTTTAGACTTTTTTAAATTAATTTTTTGTTTTGCAAAAATTCTCCATTTTCTTTCATGAATTTTACATTGTGCAAAAAAGTTTTCAGAGAATAAATTTTCCAAGTCGTCTACTGCATAAAAATTCTTTTGTGATAAATTTTCGTGCTAAAGAGGTTTTTAAAATGGAATTCTTATTACTTTTATGGCGCGATGATCTTTTGTTTAGTTTTTAAATACCTTCATTCAACAGTTTTAATTATTTTCTTTATAATGTCTTCAAAATTGATTTCAGTTTTACGATTTTTTAAATTAAAATCAAAATTAAACATTTCTAAATAAAAAATATTGACTTAATGATTTAAAATACGAATTAATTTGAGTTTAATGCTTTTTTTAAATAATAATATTAATTAATAATATCTGATTAAATTATTTATTAAAATATTAAAATGTGATAAATCAAACGCGATGAATTTGAGTAAAATAATATAATGGATTTATAAAGTCCCCTACAAAGCTCGTACATCAATTTATGTCAGCTGGTCTCATGAGATTATGTTTACGTGAATCGTAGTATGGATTAAAATTTACGAGGAAAATTTTAATACTCTTTTTGGAACAGTAAAACTTTTTTGTCAATAATCTTGCGTGACAACTTACTTCTTTTGTCAAACGCGATATTAACTGTCAGTTAAAAAAAAATACAAATTCTATTTCTACTATGAAAATTAATTAAAATGATGATTAATGTTTAAAAAACTAAATATACTAATTTTTTAAAAAATCAATGTTTATAAAAATTTGTATGAAGAATTCAATTATCTTCTAAAATAACAAAATTTTTCACAGAAATTCAATTATTTTTAAAGATTTAAATAAAATTTGGCAATAATTCAATTATTTTCATACATAATAAAATTCTTTTCAGAAATTCAATTATTTTTAAAATTTGCAACTATTCAATTATCTACAAAAATATTAAAATTTTTCGTAATAATTATTTTAATATTGTTTAAAAAAATTAATAATTTTAAATCAATTTTTATAAAATTTTTTTAAAACAATATAATTATTTTTTTAGATAATAAAATTTTTCACAATATTCATCACAAAAATGCAATTATTTTTAAAAGTAATAAATTAATTCATGGAGATTTAATTATTTAAAAAAATTCTAATAAAATCATTCTCAAGAATTCAATTATTTTCGTAAATAATAAAATGCTTTACCTACAGAAATTCAATTATTTAAAAAAAAATTAGTAAAATTGATGGAAAGAAATCAATTATTTTACATACAATTTTAATTAAATTTTTTTTAAATAATTCAATTATTATTACTCTTATTAATTATTCTTCCCAAGAATTTAATTTTACATAAATAATTCTGCAAAAGAATTCAATTATGTTAATAAATAACAAAATTAATCCCGAAAATTCAATTATTTTGAAGCATTTTAAACAAATGCTTTGCAAAATTTAATTATTTTCATAAATAACAATATTCATCACAAGTATTCAATTATTTTTAAAAGTAATAAATTAATTAATGGAAATTCAATTATTTAAAAAAATTCTAATATAATCGTTCGCAAGAATTAAATTATTTTCGTAAATAACAAAATGTTTTTTAGGAATTCAATTATTTAAAAAACAATTAATAAAATATCACACAGACATTTATTTATTGTCAATAATTTAAATAGATTTTTTTGTAAAATTTAATTATTTTTAAAAACTTTTTGCAATTCAATGATTTTCAATATCTACTATTTTCATAAAATTTCCAAACATAATTCTTTTTCCTAGTATAAATTTGTTTCAATTTGAGAGGAATAATTACAATCAAAGAAGAAAAATTAAAATTCATCTTTTAGTTATAAAAACTTTTAAATATAAACATTTCTCTTTTTTGGAGATGAATAGAGTAACTGTTCCAGTCATTGGCACTGTATAAGTTGGCACCTTCTTTTTTTCTTTAAATAACAAAAAATACTAAAGTATATACTTGATTTTTGTGAAAAAAAAATGCTCCAAATTTTAATAATCATATGCAAAACATACTAATTTTTTTCATCATCTTAATATTTTATCGACCGAGTGATAGCATCATTATTATATTATATACTAATTTTTTAAAAATTAGTTTAAAATAAAGTATATAAATAAGTAAAAAAAAATAAATAATAAAAATAATAAAAAAAATAAATAAATAAATAAAATAAATAATAAATAATAATATTTTTATATAAATAAGTATATAAATAACTATAGTTATTTCTTTTTATTCGAAGGGTGCCAACCACTGGAACGCAGTGCTAACGTCAGGAGCAGTTAGTTACCCTTTCGTAATATTGAAAGTAAAATGTAAAATAATTGTTAAGCGGAATTTCCTTCTCACTTTGAGATTTTATTTTTTTCGTTGCAAAAAAAAATATTTTAAATGTTCAGAGTCAACTGGCATGTTTTTCGTCGTTGATAAGAATTGGGATAATCTTCCCCCCCCAAGCACCCCGGTTAATTTTTCAATAAATTCATGATGGTTTTAAACAAAAAGAATATTTAAAATATGATTTTTAAATGGATGCTATAATAAATGATTGGCAGTATTATGATTGACTGGCAACCAGTAAATTTTTAAAAGAAGAAAGTAAAGAGGATTATATTTTTTTTACCTAATTTGACGCCGGTATCTGGGGGGCCCGGGGCCCCTAGGGCTGGCTGACTGAAGAAGCAGCATAATGTTAGGAGAGCGCAGAGCACCCAAAGAAGAAGATTGTTAGCGATGTAAGTGCCCCTTGATGATTTTCGTTGCATCTCTTTCCTTCCCGACCCCTCCCGGTCAGGCACCAACTCTTAGGGCGCCTCTTTTCTCTCCCTATCACATTTCTCCCCGTCACTTTTCTTGCAATCGATGACGCGGCACGTACCGCATTATTATCGCACCTGCAGGAAAAACGGTGGCGAATGCCGCACCGATACCTGCCCTATATGACTCAACGGATGATGATGATGATAATGAGAGGTAGTGATTGTTGTTGTTGTTGCAGTGCGGTGGTGGACGGGAGGTAATAATGTCTCGACGTCGTCGACCTGACGACGTGAATTGCGGGTACCACGGGATCGACGACACCAACGAAAAACACAAATCCCACTGCTGTCACGCACACAGCCAAGGACCGACTCGTATGCGCTGGCTGCCGGCACTTTTAGGCGCATAAGGTCCAGGCACGAAGAGCACTACGACGCACAACCCCCCTGATTGTGGGTTACCGACGTCGCGACTCCAAAGCGCCGGCGCTCTTCGTTGTACGACCCCTCTTTCGCACGTCGACCTCCCCGACCCAGGCTCGACTTCCCTCTGAGTCATTCTCCGTACAAAACCACCCCAATGCTAAAACTACCGATCTATATACATTCTTTGCCTTAAGGAATACCAAATGATTTTTCCTGGTTAAAAAATTTTTCCCTCCTTGCTTCTGAACCAACACGTCCCCCAAAGCTAAAACAAGATCGTTTAAAATGTCGCTGAACATTTAAAAACATCATCACAAAAGTCATGTTCATTATCTATGTTCCCAACAATCGATTTACGTCTCCAGAGACTAGTTATTCTAATTCTCATTTTGTTAATCATTATATATGAAAAGAGTATAGATATGCAAATTGGGTAAAGGAAGATGTTACAATCAGCTTCGTAATTTTGAAAATTTGTCTCTTTCTAAAAAAATATGTCCCAGTAAAAAAATTCTCCCTTTGAAACTCAAGACATTAGCGATGAATCATTGTCGATGACAGTGTACGAATGTACGCAAATTATTTAATAAATTGGCTAATTACGCGCAATTTTACTTGTCTCAAAATTAATGCCTCTGAGAATAATTTTGTAGCTGCAGGGTGTGGAATGTTTTCCAAATAAATCATCTGTTTATTGATCCTCATAGTTTGACAAAATACAATGTAATTATCTTACTCTTCATAAAACTGAAACTATGAGACTCAATATATAAATATGCACACTAACATAAACATAAATACAAATTTACTGTAACATAAGATTTTTATAATTAAAACTCAAAAACCAATTCAAGACTAACTTTGAGGAGTATAAAAGTAAAAAAAAATCAAATTAAACAATAAGAATTTTGCCTACTTCTCAATGGTCACTCAACTTCGCAATTTCACACTTGGTGTCATTAACTTTTGTGGTATTCGAATTTCACAATATCCATGAAAGAATTTATGAGTGGTGAATCCAAGTTTAATGAACTAAGATCACACCACGGTTAAAATGCAAAGTATGTAAAAAGCACGGGTCGACGACCAGGTGTTTCAAAGAAAACGATTTCCCCACTTTTGATCTTCGGTGCACGAAATAGATCGAAAAGTGAAAATCGGGCAGTTGGTCTTTGACTTTTCTAAAGGAAAGTTGTGAGTGTTTTCTTGAGTTGGAGATCTGAAATAAATAGGTCGCTTTGGGTTGATTTGATAAGTTAAAAGAAATTGATAAAAGTTCTCAGGCGTAAAAGTTAATTAATAAAAGTGTGGAATTATTAAACGTGAAGTAGAGTTCATTGAGAGGAGTGATTTAGGATACAGAAAGATCACTAAGAATATTTTTAGCGTAAGAAGAAACGCAAAAGGTATACAATTACAAAGACAAAGAAGGAAATCAAAGTAAGTTGAATTGATTTTATTAATACACATGACACATCTCATATTTAAGCTTACACCGGTGTGCCCGAATTGCGTGCGAAAATCCAGGTATGATCCATTTTTGATCGAATTGCGTCCCAGGGGCTACGGGGGGTCGATCGAATTGCGTCCCAAGGGCTGGTAGGTAAACGTTGAATTGCGTCCCAATGATTTCAGGTATAAGTGGAATTGCGTCCCAGGAAAAACCAAAAATTACCCCCCCCATATTTTCCTTCGCACTCTATCCAGGCTTAGGACTGGCAGCATTGCTGACGTGTTTAAAAATGTGAGTTGGCATTAACTTTTATATGAGAAATTAATAAATGAATAAAAGCAACAAAGTGACTTGTCAGTTAAGTTAGAAAAGATAAGCAGCAAAAAGTGCCTTGTCAGTTAAGTTAGAAAAGAAAAGCAGCAAAAAGTGCCTTGTCGGTTAAGTAAGGAATAGATACAATGAGGTACAAAGTACAAACAATGATAACACTTATTTACTGATGGGCAAAAGTTTCTTAGATACTTGTTCAACATAATCTAGTGGCGTAATTAAATTATTATGCAAAATGCTTAGATTTCGGAAAGAGGAAAATATGGGGGGATCTACTTGTCAGTGGTTCTCAGCTCATAGGCAAATCTCGACCGGCACGCAATTCGATCGACCCCCCGTAGCCCCTGGGACGCAATTCCACTTATACCTGAAATCATTGGGACGCAATTCAACATTTACCTACCAGCCCTTGGGACGCAATTCGACCGTCCGCACGCAATTCGGGTTCAGTCGCTTACACATATAACACTTTTGAAACAAGGTCTAATTGTTTAATGGGAGAAAATTATATTTAATAAAATTTGTAAGAGGCAACTTCAAGTTGACACAAGGATTATAATCATTGTATTGTTTTGAAATAATATAATATATAAACTTATTTTGTTAAAGATTAACTATCAATTCGTAAATTTATTTGAACCTCATTATTTCTTAAAAAGGATAAGAGCAAACTACTTCAAAGATAGGGATTCTCACACCACAGTTTGAAATAACAACCTGTTAAGAGAGGGATCCTTTACCAACTCGGGTTTAAGGGTTTCAGATTTTTATCCGTGTAAAATTCCTTTAAATTCATTTATTGTAAACAATTAAATTTGGGCATTACAAGGCCTTTTACGGTTAAAAATGTTCGTTATTAACGTTTTATTTCAATGAATTCCTACAAGTTTTGACTTTGATTAAGTCCTCATTAGGCAATTTTTAGAATAATTTTTTATCTTAAACGAACATAAGCATCTATTAAATAAAATTCAAGAAATTCTAACTAAATTTAATAATACTAATAAAAACTTAAAATTCACTTTAGCATCTTGGAAAAATAATACAATTAATTTTTTAGATTTATCACTTATAGTTGAAAATAATAGCTTAAAGACAAACTGGTACCGAAAAAGTACTTGGTCTGGACGTTATACTAAATTTTGCCTTACAGCATCCCTTATCACAAAAATGGAGTTTTTTTCTCTCTAGTGAACAGTAGTAGCTTGTAAGTGACCTAATGTGTTTTAGTGAAGTTTCAATCGTGGAAAACATTTAATTGTTTTTTATTAAAGGGATTTTTTAGAGGAACTTTATTGAGTTTACTAAGTAATAAATATGTTTATATTGTATTTACAGTAAGATTTATGAGACAAAAACCAAATTCACAAACATTATAAGTGGACTTGACTCATACAAGTATTTTGCGTGGCACACTCTCTTAATCTGAATCAGTAGAATTCACTGGGATCCAGTTATAATTATATCATTTTAACTGGTTTTCCAGTGAATTTTAACTGATTACCAGTAAAAGTAATATATACTTGTAACTGGATCCCAGGGAATTCCACTGATTCAAATTAAGAGAGCAAGCTTAATTTTGCTTATAGGAATGTTTAATATCCCATGGAATTGTGATTTTCGCAATGTACTATATGTGATGCAGGTGTTCACAAAGCTCCAGGAAGTGATTCAATTCTTGGGATGATCTAAGAATCAAGCTTAGAGGTGGAGGTGATCTTTAATCTTTTTGTCTCTCACTACTATAAAACCCCATGTATATCCATTGTCAGTCGTCAGTTTACTGACAAAGTCAATAATGGTTTCCAAATGCACGAGTTTTTGGAGGTTTTTGATCAAAAATCCACATTTCTTCCTGGCCCCACCTTCTACTTCAGACTTATTTGACGAAAATATTTTTTTCTTTTCTGATATTACTTATAAAGACATTTTAGATAGTTTAGATCAAGTCAAAACAAATGCCATGGGACCTGACTCTATTTCTATTACAATGATTAATATCGCCCTTCCTATTATACTTCATTACACTTCATTCGACCTATTCCCAAGATGAAGACTCTTAGTGATTTCAGACCGATATCTATTATTTGTGCCCTGTCGAAGCCGCTGGAGAAGATAGTTTGTAAACAATTAACGGTCTATTTATCTGAAAACCCAACTTTTGGAACCCTTGCAATCTGGCTTTTGTGCTAAACATATCACATTTACAGTAACCTTAAAGGTAACCCCTGATATAAAAATTGCTATGGATCAAGAATTTATTACGGTTGCTGTGTTTTTTGATTTTTCAAAAATCTTTTCCTCGGTGGATCACGACTTACTAATACATAAACTAGAGTCCTTTAATATATCAAATTCCGTGCGTGAATGGTTCGGGTCTTATATAGATTCACGTTTTCAAAAAATTAGTGACAGGAGTGTTAATTTTTCAAACTAGAAGGGTAGACATACTTAAATGTGATGTTCCTCAAGGGGCAGCCCTTTCTTCTCTTCTTTTTAGTTTATTCGTTTCTGATCTTGTTGATAACATTAAATATTGTAAATTCCATAAATACGCTAATGACTTTAAAATAAATTTGCCTGGTCCTTTGTCTACTGTTTCTGAAATGCTCCGGAAAGTACAATTTGATATTGACTATGTTGTTGAGTGAGGAAGAAATAATGCACTAACACTGATTTCGGGTAAGATCCATGACATAGTATTTGCATCATCGACTGCTTCTGTTTTGGAATCCTTAATATCCCTTCCTCCTCTTTTTGACAAAAGGGACAGTGTTCATTCAAAAGTTGATCTGCTGACATGAAGGAAAATTTCTGTTCTTGATCGTGGAGTGCTAACAGAAGAAGAATAATAATTTGGTATGTTAATTTCTGCTGCTTGTAATTATGATTGCTCTGAAGAGCTGGGCTTTGGCCCCCTGCTGCTTATAAAAGTTTTCCCTTTTTCTTAAGTTAAACAACACTGAATCTGTTGAAATAAAGGCAACTAGCTAATACGGCTCTGTTGAATTATCAATTTTACGTTTCATTTAAAAAATGTTTTTTGTGCCGTTTTTACCTCAGCTATATTTCATTTAAGAAGTCTTTGATTTTCTAATCGATCTTCATTGTTTGATATACAAAATAAATTTACACATTAAATTAAACTTGATTCTTTGATATTTCATTCACCAAAAATGCGTTTTCCATTCCTCTGATTTCGAATTTTCGATTAAATAAAAACAGATGCCATGTATATGATGATATCACTGATGAGTTGAATGTTAAGTTGGAACGAGCATTGCATTGAATGCCTGCATCCGATTTATTGTTAATTTCCATAAGACTGAGCATATAATTCAATATAAAATAAAAGCGGGATTTTTAAACGTTGCTTTTAGAAGACAACTTTTTATTGGCAATTTGCTTTATTCCATTATTAACAGTAAAATGCCTTCATACATTTATAATTTTTTTAATTTCAAAAACACGAATCAAAAGAATTATTCCAGACTTAGTGAAAGGAAAAATTGTTCAATAGTTCCCATTCATCGAACTTGTAAGATACAAAAAGCTTTTAATGTAAGAGGTGCGAAACTTTGGAATAAACTTCCAGATATAATATTAGAGACGCACTTAGCTAGTTGTAGTTCGCTTTCAATAAAATGATTTTTAACTTTTTATTTTAAAAAATTTTGAGTTTTTTTACACTACTTACTGCTAAAAATGTTTTTTTTCTTGTTTAAGATCAAAATTGAAATGCTAATCATGCCCACCATCAAGAAATCTACTGCTGCCATTTTTATTTTTTTTAAACTATATCATATTTACATAGCTTACAATATGCATTAAGAAACAATAATAATAAAAATGTCTTTTCTTAAATATTTACGTCAAAAAAAAAAATTCTTAAAAAACCTTCCAATTTAAATGCGTTCAGGGTGGCGTAACCCCTTCAATAATGTTACCTTTATCAGTTAGCATTAATCTAAATTAAAAATCAATAATATAAAGTCAAAGTCAACAGACGATATTTATCAATTTCTATTTTATACAGAAATATGTTTATTTTTAGTTGAGAAAAAAATATCGACAATTTTTCAACGGTAACTAACCAGATGGAATAGAATTACATGCCTCGTTATGACACAGTGAAGGTTAAATTTTTTTACAAAACAAAAATAAAAGCATAATGTGTAAAAACTTATTTAAGGGTGTACTATGGCACCAACTATTTTTAACTGTTTTAATTTTTATAATATTTTTATAATTGTAGAGTAAAAAACAATAAAATGAAGTCAATAGAAATTTAATTTAATTTCTTTTATTTTGAATAATTCTTGAAATAATAAAATTTTGCTGACTTTCTTTTTATAAATTTTCTTATTTTTTCTTAATAACTATTAACACATCTTTTAGTCCTTGAAGATAGAATCCTTGATTGTTTCCCATAATTCTTCTATCTAAACTTTATCTTTTAAATCGCAACAAGCAAGAATTGTAAACAATAATTAAACGAATGATACTATTCACATCCTTTACATGTTATTACCGATAATTATTACAATACATCTTCATTATGTTTTACATAAATTATGTATTTTTAAAAAATATATACATATACATATTTAATTTATATTAAGTAATTAGTTTTCCAAGAGTAAATTAATGTATATATATTATATATTAATTTACTCTTGGAAAATTTTAAGAATATTGTTTTTTATAAATTTGTATTATCTATTAATGATACTAGTGAACTAAGCGTGAAAAAAATTTCGAATAAAAAATTCAAATAATAATTTAATTATTTTTCAAAGTTCTTCTAGTTGCAATAATAATTACTAGGTTTTTCTATTATGTGATTGTAATGAGTCAACAATAGTAAAATTATATACATATATTTAAACACATATTTTCAATGCTATTATTCACATTTTGTAAAACAAAATTGATAACACAATTTTCTCATATAATTTGCTTCCTTGATATTTATAACCTTGACCGAAATCTTACGTCCTTTAATAAAATTCTTGAGAATTGCGACGAGACGAGGTTATTGTCCTTCGAGGTAAGCACAACTATCTTCTTCGAGTCGATAACAATTATAATTTAATGATTCCTCATCTCAAAACTTTCGAAAACTCAAAATGTTGTTGAAACTAAAAAGCCAAAATGTCACAAATAATTATAATACACCAATTCTATTATTAAAACAATGTAGAATGAGAATTTTTTTTAAAATAATAAAAATTATATTTAAATTAAGTTTATATATAAATCTTCATTGGACAGATTATAAATATATGTTGAATATGAAAAAGGAAATTCAAAATAGAAAAAATTAGTAATTAATAAATTTTTTAAAACTATAGTTATTTAAACTTACACTTGAGGGGAAAATTATTTTCCAACTCGGGATGTAATATCAACCCAGAATGTTGCATAATCTTTCAAGACACTGCCACTGCAAAAGCAAAATTAAGAATTTTAGAAATACATTTTTAAGTAAAAATTATTATTATTATTAGGCTGACTAACTAAATAGTGTGAAAGGGTAGATCCATTGAACAGAAAAATTATGTCGTGAAGAGCACCGATTTTTATGGTATCCGCAGTTTTAAATTTTGAAAATTTGACTTCAGATTCGTAATCAGCGACCTTAAAACCCTCTAGATACCTACTTTTAGAAAAATTTAACTACTTTCTTAAAATTCGTCCGCCATATTGGATCCGCCATTTTGAATTTTGTCAATCTGACTTCATATGCGGGGTTAATCAGATACCCTAGAAGCGCCTAGATACGCAGTTCTATAAGAATCTAGCTAGTTTTTAAAAATTCGTCCGCCATATTGGATCCGACATTTTGAATTATGAAAATCCGACTTTAGATTCTTAATAATCATCCCACTGTACTAAGGAATATAATAATATAATATAATATAATAGTCTTCAGAATTAAATATTTTTATTTTCAAATGAATACACTTTTTTTCTGTGCTCATGTTCTATTTAAAACTAATTTCACGTTATTATTTAATGTACAAAAAAAATGAAGAATAAAAAAATAATAATGCAGTAGAAATATAAACTGTAGTAAAAATAGTACTCCATAATTGCGGTTGTATGTTTGAAATCAGAAATATAATTTGATTTTATAATGTATTAGTAAATGCCTTTATATATACATATATATGCAAGGTATCGATTGGCACTAATAGTTATACCTAGGAAAATTGGTTTGACGTCAACAAGGAAAGTTCGTTTTCTGATTAAACGTTAACAGTAGCCCCGTGTTTTTGTCGTTAGCCTCGACATTATCCAATCTCACAACATGCACTCCTCATCGGTATGCCTGTATATATTCAACTTATAGATATATACACTCATATATATTTAAGCATTCATTGCTATTAGCGCCAAGTACCAACCTTCATCTTACCCAATAAATCTCAACAGTTCAAAACTTTTTCCTTCGGAAACTAAATTAAAATCGACGAGGGAGGAAAGGAAAAATATAATATTGCATTGCAAGTTTGATGTCATTCTAATTTTTTGTATATTAAAAAAATTTTTTCAAAAAAAAGTAATTTAATAAAATTTAGTTTAAATATTCATTTAAAATTATTTATACTCGTATTTATATAAAATAAAATCATCTCAATAAAATAAATATGGAAATAATTGCACAAATGGTAAAAGGAAACAATTTTAGAGTACATTTCCTGAATGAATATATTCTTGAATGGCCATTGTTTCAAGAGGACTAATTAAAATTCTAAAGTCGGACAATTTTATTAACTGGACTTTATTACGTAGTCGGGGTTTTTATAGAAATAGGAAAAACGTTAATTATATTTTAGAACTTCGACAACATTAATCTCAAGATAAAAAACCGTGAACTGCATCTAA
>CM065471.1:35250412-35331453 GCA_032872505.1 Leptopilina syphax | reverse complement strand
AACTGCATCTAACTCAAGGACATTTGTAGTAAAAGTTTAGGCTACCATTAAAGTTTACGTGAACCTGTTTTATATATATATACTTACGCAGTTACGATTTATCATTTAGAAAATTATAAAATGAAAATTCCATCTTCTTGTTTCATTTATATACAAATGAATTTATAATAACAAAAATTAATCCTCAGGTAAATATAATACAATATATAACTTTTTTTTATTTTCTTATCTACTATACTCAGTTATTTGATTTCGTTTTCAAGGGAAAATAAAATCTGAGTGCTTCTAGTACAGAATGAAATTTATCGGTTTAACGGATATATAGTGGAGCATTGAGGAAACCAAGTTACATATTGATGCGAACGAGAGCAAATTCCTTCTCTGACAAAGGAATGGAGAAAAAAAACTTGTGAGCATTTATATTTACTTAAAGAATGAATAAATTCCCATGAGAAAGAAAGTTATTTTGGATTTCAAATTTTCACATTGTTCTGTAGTGAAACGAGTAAAATATGCAAAAATTAGGTTGAGGAGGTTAGTCTTATATCATGTGTGTAGGAGTACTGTGATTAACATTTAATATTTGAATTTTTTAAGAAAGGATTATAGTTCTCGTTGAAAGTGGTACCTCAAATGTAAAATCAATATTAATTATTTAGTTATTAGAAAATAATAATAATTAATTAATAATTAATAATTAATTTTAATTTATTTAATAATAATAATTAATTCAACTTACGTGAAGTAGACGTGTCCTCTTGCGTTTAAAGGGAGCATTCCAAATGAGGGTAGCTTGCTGCTTATCACGTGGATCAGCGTGGGTTATAGCACTGCATTCAGAGTGTGCTACAGTGTTGTCTGTTTTTGACCAAGAACCAATCCATTCGTGTGTATTTGCATCACGTGCTTGCAGGAAGAATCCCTTAAAAGAATCTCCAACAATTTTCACTGAAAAATATATAAAAGAATATTGTTTGGTTTTATAATTCCTTAATTTCATAGTAAACGGTAAAATTTGCTCCTTTGGTACATAAAATAATAGGGTTTTTCTTCCTTCACAGAGAAAAGGGCATTATAAACAATTATAAATAGGACAATTCCAAATTTTACAATAAAACCATTATAATTGAGGTTCCAGTAAAATCTGATAAATGTAGAAAATAATTCTAATTTACTCAAAGGGTTATTTGTGAGTTGGCATTTGTGTAGGTCGGATACAAAAAGTGACAGTTAGTATTGACAAAACGCGCTTTACTACCTGACGCGTGCCAAAAAAGACTGTGCGAATTTAAATGTAACCCATTTTTAACTGCGTAAAAATTTTTTCTTTTGTTTTTTTTTCTTTGTGTATTTATTTAATAATGTTTTAATTTAATATTCAGTATTTATTTTATGTGAAATTTTTTATTTATATGCATTCTTAGCCTAATGATGGTAAACCAAAGTCATCGAAAATCGAATTAATAGAAATTTTGTAGAATTCAACTGAAAATAATTAAATTTGTTAAAGAATTTCATTAAAAACTTTTTAACAAATCGAATTTTCAAAGTATTTTAATTTAATAATTGATAAATAATTGAATTTTATAAAGAGTCACATTCTAATGTATTCATATTTCTTTATGCAAAAATTAATAATCATTAAAATTTTTATTAGTTAATTTAAAAAAGACACACTTAATATTTTTTTAATAAAATTGAATTTTCGCAAAGTTTTTTTGAAAATTCTGAAAAAATTAGATTTTTGAAATTTTTCAATTCTACTGTTTCAAGATAATTGAATTTTTATAAACAAATAATTAAAATTTTTTAAATAATTGAAATTTCTTTACATTCCATCAAAAATAATTAAATTCTTTTAAAAAATTTTATTTATATTTTTCGAAAATAATCAAGTGAAGTTAGTCACCTTAATTATAATTATACTTTTAAAATTTCATCGCAGTATATTCAATTATTTTCATAAATAGTAAAACTCATTGTAGAATTTCCATTATTATCAATACAAATTTTAATCAAATTCCTCGAAAAATGTAATTATTCTTAAAAATTTTATGAAAATTCGTCGAAAGAATTCAATTATTTCTAGAAACTGTAAAAAAATTCTTCTCAAGAATTCAATTATTTCCATAAATAGCAAAATTCTTTAGATTTACTAAATTCTTTTGAATATTATTTTTAAAAAAAATTCTCCACAAGAATTTAATTATTTTCATAAATTTTCATAAAATTCTAAAAAAACAATTCAATTATTTTCAAGAGTAATAAAATTCTTCGCATAAATTCAATTATGTTTAACAATTTTTTTAAATTGTCCTCAAAATTTCAATTACTTTAATAAATAATAAAATTATTCTCCACAATTCAATTTTTTTCAAAAATTTTATTAAAATTCTACGCAAACATTTAATTATTTTTATAAATACTAAAATTCTTTTCAAAGATTTAATTACTTTTATAAATAGTAAAATTCTTTTGAAAGATTCAATTATTTTTATAAATAGTAAAATTCTTTGCAGAAATTCTATTAGTATCATACATTTTAATAAAAATGAATTAATCAAATTATTTTCCAAATTTTTAAGTAAAATTATTAGAAAAAAATTATTTTTAAAAAAATTAAAGACACTCGTCAAAAGAATTTAATTATTTATGAAAATTCTAATAAAAAATTTTAAAGCCATTATTTGTAGATTTATTTATGTTCAAAATCAAATAAATTTAAATTTCATGAGAAAAAAAAGATTAGGCCAAAGCCGGGTAATAACTCTGAATTTTTGTTGAACGAAAAATTAAATTATTTCCATAAATATCAAAATTCTTTAGATTTACAAAATTCTTTTAAATATTATTAAAAAAAATTCTTCACAAGAATTCAATTATTTTCATAAATTTTCATGAAATTCTAAAAACAATTCAATTATTTTCAAAAGTAATAAAATTCTTCGCAGAAATTCAATTATGTTTAACAATTTTTTTTAAATTCTCCTCAAAATTTCAATTACTTTTATAAATAATTAAATTGTTTCTCCACAATTAAATTATTTTCAAAAATTTTAATAAAATTCTACGCAAACATTTAATTATTTTTTATAAATAATAAAATTCTTTTAAAAAATTCAATTACTTTTATAAATAGTAAAATTCTTCGCACAAATTCAATTAATATCAATACATTTTAATTAAAATGAATTAATCAAATTTTCAATTGTAATTATGAACAGATAAGATTATTTTAAAAAATTGACAAAATTCTTTGTTTAATTCAATTATTTTCCAATGTTTTAATTAAAATTATTTAAAAAAATATTATTTTAAAAAAATTTAAAGAAAATCGTCAAAAGAATTTTATTATTCATTTATTATTCAAAGCCATTTGTAGATTTATTTATGTTTGAAATCAAATGAATTTAAATTTGATGAGAAAAAAAAACCGGAAAAAATTAGGACAAAGCCGGAAAATAACCGGGAATTTTTTTGAACGAAAAGAGTAGACACCCTGAGTAAGTACCTAATATTATATTTCTCTAAATAAAGAAGATGTCTATTGACATTTGAAAATCGCTTTTCATAATATTTCTTTATTAAAGTATTAATATTTTAATATTATCGTTATTACTGTTTTAAAAAATCAATCTGGGAATATTTTATTTTTGAATATGCAATTTAAAAAAAATAGGTTATACTATATTAATGTTAGCTGTCAGTTATGGAAAAGTCGAGAAGTTCGGTCGATGCAGGTCGATGACAATTAAAAAAATTAGACTATACGATTTTTGCCAATTAACAAAAGAATAAACGAAATAATCGAAAAACAAAGACGATAACGAACAAAATCGCTTGAAAAAAAATGAAATTCTCGGATCGAAATGAAACACTATAGATGACATATAAAACAATTATATTATTTTTTCAAAGGATCGAATCTTCCACTTATTTCAAATAGTACTTTTTACTAATTAGTTTTTTTACTTTTTACTTTCGTTTAAGGGATTAAAATCAATCATTTCAATCACACTTATTTTTTAAACTTATATAATTTAGTTGAATTGAAATAGAACAAGATTGAGTTAAGATATAAAAAAAAGGTTTCAAATAATAATTCTATAATTAATACAAGAAAATGAGGTACACTTTGATAATAATTATAAGCAATGTATGTATTTTCGCGTGACCAGAATCGAGTAAATTATATAAATATATGTATTGTATGTATGTGTGTATAATATACGCGTTCATGTAAAATGAGGTCTGCAAAGCGATGCGTGTAATTCTCACAGTAGTGAAGAATGACTGTGATCAGCCAATCAGTTTGAAAGTGTAATGTTACAACATCCACTTGAATAGTGATTCTAAAGCTGAGAGACAGAGAGAGAGAGAGAGCAATGCACTTTGATCATAGTAGACCTTCAGATAGTCATCTATCCGTTATCCCTTACCTCCAATTCTCAATTCCAATTTTAATTATATTGATTTCCTAGTACTAATCTCTATATAATATACGCGGATTTCAAATGCACATCTATTATGCCATGTACGTCTGACCGCAGAATTCTCTTTCTACTGAGCACACAGTTCAATTTATAGGTATTGAAAATTATGCTTTGGAAATAATGAGTTTATTGAAGATGCAATATTGTAGAATGCATTGTTATATACAATTGTACATTTCAACATTAATACAGTGACAATGGAATTTGTCAATCATTCAATGCGCTTTATATGAACTTGAAATTTATAAAATAATTTTCCTATTGATAGAGATTGAGAAATTTACAAATTGGAAAATGAACCTTAAGGGGTTATGACGCTCTAGGATTTTCAAAAAATCGATTTTTTTTTGCTTTAAATGGTCCCTTGGAGTTTCAAATGTAACATATTGAAAGATTATGGACGTAAGAAATTCCAAAATAGCCTATTTTCAAAGTTTCGTGCAGGGCTTTACAGCGCGCGGTGAGCCCTGTACTGCGCGGGGGAGGGATACTTGAAGGGTCTTCGCAGGTATACAGCAGATGTATTTAAAATTGTTAGTGACTAGAGTGTATTCAAGTAAGATAAGAGTAAGATAAGGACCTTAATCAGGAAGGACAATTGTATGGTGCATGCATTGCAGATTAAAGGTATTTAAAAATTATGTATGCTTTTTTACAATTTAAAACTTTAAACGCGATTATCTCAAAACTACATTTTTCGAACTGGCCGCACCAATAATTTTTACAATTTTCAATCGATTAAATTCAAATTTTGCACACATCTTTAATAATATATTGTCTGAAGGAAAGCGTAGGATTTTTTTTATTGCATAGATCATTTGCTATTAACAATTTACTGACCAATTTTTTGGTAAATTTTCATAACTAAACTTTTGAAGAACGTCAATCGGACAAAAATTAATATATCCAAAAAATCCAACGCTTTCCTTTAGCTACTGTAATAAGGAATAAGAAACGATTTCGATAATTATGCTATTTCAAAATTTACAGGAACGGATGGTGTGGCCGCGGACCCTTCACGCCAAAAACCAGATTAGAAAAATCAGCGTCAGCGCCACAAATTTCAATAAAATTTTATAATATTTATATTTTTTACACTTTAATAAATGTACAATAAAGTCCTCAGAACATAATTGTCAAACTTACATCAAACTGTTCTCGCTTCAGTATTAAATTATCTTCCATTTGAACTAAAATAGTTAGACATAAGTATTATTTAAACTATTTTTTTTAAACCTTAAAGTGAATTTTTTTTTTAAAGTGAACTTTTTTTTCAAACTTCGAAAAAATTTGGAATTTTTTAATTTCTTTAGTATTTTTTTAGTTCAAATAGAAAAGACAGTTATAAAAAGTAAAAAAAAATTGGTTTGACTGTTTCAGATGCATCGTACGACATCCATCACCGGCACCGATTTAAAAATACAGACTGCAGAGCTCCACAAAAATCGTTGTTACTAAGAAGAATTTAAATATTTTTTAAAATAAAAGTTGGTTTTTGAAGCTCAAATACAGAAGAATATCACCCAAAAATTTCGTTTACCGCAATCATTTCCTTCCCTTTCAAAAAAATTCCTGAAAAAACACTTTTTTTCGCCTTCTAAAGGAGACTACGTCCTTAATTCGTAATTAGAACAATGATGAATCACAATTTCTTTTCTATTTCTACAGAGTAAGGAAATTTAAAATAATAGCAAATATTACTGAGCAGGATATAACGATAGAATTTCATATTTATCAGTCCTAGTTTTTGTTTAAGTTAAAAAGTGAAGACAAGGTCGTCATTGTGAAAGAGTCGAGTAAAAATAAAAGTTTCAGTTTAAACTGTCGCGTGCTAAAGTTGATCATCACTATACTCTAACTCATTACCGACATACAATTTATCTTCCACGCTTCTTTCTCTCCGTTTATGTGAACCAAATGCTATCATGTACAATGCATTTGTACATGAAGCACACAAATTTTCTATATTTATGTTCATTTGCGTGATGCACAAAATCGATACTCGAACTGCTCCCACTATCAGCTATTTGCACATTTAAACTATATAAAACCAGGGTTGCTACAAAAATCGAATTTTTTTTTTTTGATTTCCAAAAAAATGTGACTTTTTCCCTCACACTGAAGAATATACTGATTCACTCCAAACATTATTAGATACTCAAAAAAATTTTCTATTACATTTATTTACAAATTTCTTAAAAAGTAAAATTATTCTCAATTATAGTGAATTATTTAACGTCCGAGTAATTTTTCTGTCATATTATAAAATTATTCAAATTTTTTAAGATTTTAATTTGAACCCATTTCGAAAATTCAATTATTTTTAAAAATTTACACTATAATACCTACTTTTAATAATTGAATTATAATTTAAAATTTTGAAATGAAATTCATTTTTTAATCAATTTTTATTAGAAAATTTTTCGAGAATTCAATTATTTAAATACAAAAATAAGTAATTTATTAAATAATTTTCTAATATTCTATTTAAAATTGTATAAAAAAATAATTGAAATTCTGCGATAAGTTTTGTTATTTATGAAAGTATAATTGAATTCTTGCAACGAATTTTATTAAAAAGTGTTTTAAAGAACTGAAATCATGTTAATAAGAGATTTTATTTGTGAAAATAATTGAATTCCGGAGAAAAATATTATTATTTATAAAAATAATTAATTTCTTGTGAAAAGTTTAATTCAAATTTTTTTGGAATAATTTAAATCTGACGAAGAATTTTTATTAAATTGTTTTTTAAATAATTGAATTTCTGTGAAAATATTTATTTTTGAAAAGAATTGAATCCTTGTGAAGAATTTTTTTTTAATTTCTTAAATAATTGAATTCTTGTGAAGAATTTTATTCAAATTTTTGTAAATAATTGAATTCCCATAAAAAATGTTTTATTTGTGAAAATAATTGAATTCTTTAGTAAAAATGTATTAAAAATAATTGAATTGTACAGGGAAAAATTTTATTAAAATTGCAATTTTATTAACAAAAGCTTGTAAATAATTTTGTCAACATGTTTTTAAATAATGGAATTTTTAAAAGAATTTAATTTAAATTTTTCGAAATAATTGAATTCTTTTGGAAGATGATATTAAAATAGTAATTTAAAGGGAATTTCAGTACCTGAAGGAAGGTCAGTCATATGCTGAAGTTCTGGGTAAACTTCGTAAAATTATCTATTTATCAAATAATAAACCTTCGAAAATTAATTACTCAAAAAATATCGAATTTAATTCTCAAAGTACATATAAATAAAAATTCAAGCTAATAGTGCGTAGATTGACGTCATTAATTAGAAAATAGTTTAGACTGAAACAAATAAGTATCAATAAAAAAGTTTTCTCAGAAAAAAATACAAATTAATTATATTGTATAGACAATAAAATTAATGCCTCGTATGTTTCTAGGTCAAGTTTGTTCACTCAGTTCGCAGTGAATAAGTAATTATATTATTAAATATAATTTCGTTTGCTTTATATAAAGTTTTATTTTGATTGTCAATTTCCATTCTCGTGATAGAAAAAAATTAGACGTTTCAATATAACCTTCCATCAGTATAAAAGTTAATTATATGAAATCATTTGAAATTTTTTTTTTAATGTGGACATAAAAATTCTTCTATTAGTTGATTAATTGTTTACAATTTATTACTTTTGGAAAATGACTTTCGTGAGTTTTTGCATTTCTCCTATTTACTAAATTTTATTAATAAATTTACCAAACTTTTGACAATATTAAATAAAATTATAAATAATAATAGTAACTTATTATTTTTTAATAAAGGTGGATGGATTAATAATAACAGAATATATCTTTATAATTTTTTTTTCTGTTAAAATGTTTTCCATGGAAAACTAAAAAAATAATATTATCGATAGGCTATATTGACATGACAGTTTTTCAAGTTTCATTAATAATATTGATCCTAATTTTCAAAAAATTTATTATTCACCATTGGAAATAATTAATTCACTGACTATGTTTTTAAAGAAATATAAATATTTCAAAGTGAATAAAAATATGAATCAGGTTGAATATAAATATAATCAACTTTTTAATTTAAAAATTAAATTTTAGAAATATATCAAATTATCCTTTCGAATTGAAAGAAATATTTATAATTTGGATATAGAATAGTTATTTTCGATTAAATTAGGAAATAGAAGAAACTCGGAAAATAATTTTTGTGCATTTTCAATATAGGAATTATTTTCAAATCTAAATAAATTAAATAAATCAAATTTAAATAAATAAATTAGTCTAAATAATTTTCAAGTTGTTTCATTCATCGAACTCGTTTTTTTTCAAGTTTATTACATCAAAAAGAATTATGTAACTTATTACCATTAAATATTGAAATCAATTTCGTTGATCGACAGAGATTTGTGAATATATACGAATATATAAATTGATGAATAAATTTCATATGTAAATTTACTGCTGGGCGTCAGATAAAAAAAATTTTTTTTTTTTGTACACAATTACAAAAAAATCAGTGCAGAAAAAATTGAATTTCATAATTCTTTTTTTTTGCGATAGTAACATAAAGTTTAGTTTGCATTCAAAAATTAATTGCGTGGGTCATATTGTTATGAGAAATAATTCTAAATTAATAAAACAATTGGAACAATGCAATATTGCATCACAAAATATAAGGAAAATAGTAAATGAAAATGCATTACATTTACCTTTTTTAATTAATTAACTAGGAAAAAAAGTACTTTGCATTTATTGAAAAAACGCTTTTATTAGTTGATTATCACAGTTGGTATTTAACAAAAACAAATATATAAAAACAAGTATATATTCTTAAATTAAGAATATTTTTCTTTCAATGCATGGAGGTGTCTCACAACTGGACACACTATATTAATTTAAAATTAAAGGTCCTAAAGAACAAAAAATTCTTTTGTAAAAAGCAAAAATGCAAAACGAGAATTAATGGTAAGTGTTTTTGTAAATATTCAATTTTATTAGTGTCGCGTGGGTACATACCCGTTATTTGTGCACCGGGCTGAAATTGTTCGGCAGAGGCAATAACAGCATAAGGGTTGGTTGCCAAAGGTTGTGGTTTAGCTTGACCGTGATAAGGCTGATTGGGTCGTGGCTTCACACAAGCGTCTACTGGTGCTCCATCCGGAAATCCCTCAGCAAACGTTAACGAGGCGACAATAGTCGACAGCAAAATTGCTAACTGTTTTCCACTACCCATCTCTCTCAATTTAACCCTTTGCCTTTTCTCTGTAAAGCCAATTTTTCATTAAATTTTCTTCCCAAACCTAACACTGAAACTTTACTAGAATTAAAAAACAAAATTTAACACAATGTTACAGAAATATTAAAAAAAAAGAAACTTTATTAACTATAAATATGACTGAATTTTTATTTAAATTATTCTACATCAAGGAACAATTTTATTCAATACAAAAATTTAATTAACGAATAGAAATAATTTGAAACAAAGCTTCTTTCTAAAACAAAGTATTAAAATATACTTTTGATATTTAATAAAAAAAATTTTCTACAGTTCATTGCGTGATCATATGAGAGAGAAAATTATTTGTTACCCTCAAATGAAAATTCTGTGAACGTGTTCGTAACAGAACAACTTGAAAGAAACTGCAATGACTGTTTTACCGCTTTGAGTCAAAAGTGGTTGGAATCCCACCTTTGAATCGTAAATGTGTAATTGTTACTTTCACTTGGATTATTTCGCAGTTGTAATAACCGGATCGCGTAAACCTTACCTTATATTTTTCTTCGTCTTTATTTTTTATTTATTTTCTACCTTTTTGTAAAACAACCAAATTACTTAATTTTGTGGAAAAAGGAATTTAATTTTTTGGGTATCCAATTTTTTTATTGATGACATATTACTTCCGCGTTAAAGAAAAAATTTTTTCAATAATATCAAATTTGAAAGAGATTTATTTTTGAAATTTAAAAAAAAACAATGTAGTTGTAATTCGCTTACGTTTGGTTCTTTATTTATAAACAATACCATTCAATGTTTGTGCACCTTGCTATGAAGAACAATTTAAAAGAATTGAAAAAATTTAAAATAGATTTTTATGATTTGCTGCTGGGAAAATTATTATAAGCTGAACACACTTGTGGGGATTTAGATTATTTTTTTATTCCTTTAGAGATTTTCTCGGGAGTGGAGATGACGTGAATAGGAAATGTCTTTTTAACTGTGAGCGTAAAACACGAAATTCACGTCGAAAATATTGGACAAGAGCTGCAAAACGTTCTAGCAATTCTGTCTTATTTCTACCTTATTGTTTTATTACTTATGATAATAAATTGTCACTAACCTGCGATCTTCTGAACACCATATATACCTCGATACAATAATTTAAAACATGCAATTTTTTCTAAAATGCTTAATGATTCAAAATTGTTTCTTTAAAATCATGATGGTATTGTATATCAAATGATATACAACAATTACTCAACACTTAAATATTTCATTAGATGACTTACTTGAATCTTGTCAATTACTTTTTGAAAAAACTTTCTTTTAATTTAAGCCCCAGTAGCACGTAATATTACAGCGACATTGGGAATATTGCCTTAACATTACCAATATTTCCTCAATGTTGTGGCATATTGCTGGAATGTTCCCAATATTACGTGCTACTTGGGAGGGGTTATGACACTCTAGAGGTCGAAAAAATAGGTGTTTTTTAAAAAATTTTTTTAAAGCAAACTACGAAGGCAATCACAATTATGATCTGCAGACTTTATTGTACATTTATTAAAGTGTAAAAAATATAAATATTATAAAATTTTATTGAAATTTGTGGCGCTGACGCTGATTTTTCTAATCTGGTTTTTGGCGTGAAGGGTCCGCGGCCACACCATCCGTTCCTGTAAATTTTGAAATAGCATAATTATCAAAATCGTTTCTTATTCCTTATTACAGTAGCTAAAGGAAAGTGTTGGATTTTTTGGATATATTAATTTTTGTCCGATTGGCGTTCTTCAAAAGTTTAGTTATGAAAATTTACCAAAAAATTGGTCAGTAAATTGTTAATAGCAAATGATCTATGCAATAAAAAAAATCCTACGCTTTCCTTCAGACAATATATTATTAAAGATGTGTGCAAAATTTGAACTTAATCGGTTGAAAATTGTAAAAATTATTGGTGCGGCCAGTTCGAAAAATGTAGTTTTGAGATAATCGCGTTTAAAGTTTTAAATTGTAAAAAAGCATACATAATTTTTAAATACCTTTAATCTGCAATGCCTGCACCATACAATTGTCCTTCCTGATTAAGGTCCTTATCTTACTCTTATCTTACTTGAATACACTCTAGTCACTAACAATTTTAAATACATCTGCTGTATACCTGCGAAGACCCTTCAAGTATCCCTCCCCCGCGCAGTACAGGGCTCACCGCGCGCTGTAAAGCCCTGCACGAAACTTTGAAAATAAGCTATTTTGGAATTTCTTACGTCCATAATCTTTCAATATGTTACATTTGAGACTCCAAGGGACCATTTAAAGCAAAAAAAAAATCGATTTTTTGAAAATCCTAGAGTGTCATAACCCTTTTAATAATAAGTTCTATAAACAAATATACGGCACCTATACAGAAATTAATGGGTTCACCAATTTCTGGACTATTCGCAGATAACATAATTAATTAGTGTTTCATTTCAATCCGAAAATTTCATTGTTTTCGAGCAATTTCGTTCGTTATCGTCTTTGTTTTTCGAACGATCATCTCGAATATTTGAAACCACAGCCCAATGAATATTTTTAAGTCTACCTTTCTTATGTTCGTACAGAAATTTACACTATATTTTAAGAAAAATATTTTAGACAAGAACATGAAAATGATGATCAACTCAATGGTCGCTATTGCAGCAACTTTATACCAATGTTGTGTGATTCTGCAATATTACTGCAGCATTAGAATACGGAGGCAATGTTGTTGTGAATTTATGTTCTGTTTGTAAATCAAAAAATTGTTAACTAAGTAAGTAATAGATGACACAACTCAACGAATAGTTGACAATTGTTTTATTCAGCATTCCGCTAAATCCAAACATCAAAATAATAAGTGTTGAGAAATTCATCCATCCAATGATTCTGTTGTCCTTACAACCTAAAATTTATCGAGTGTTTCCGACCACTAGGGATTATTTACTCCAATTACCTCTAATTTGACTTGGACTGCTTATATTTTTGTTAGTAATCAAATGTAAAATTTAATTAAACAATAATATAAAGTTGAAAAATATTATTTCACGAATTTAAATTCTATCTAATTAAAAATTACTAAAATTTAGTAGAATTCATTTAGAAATTCTATAGAATCATTGTAGTGAAATTCTGTAGAATATTCACTACAATTCATATAGAATGATACTAGTAAAATTCTAAAGAACTTTTTCAGCTGGGGACTTAATTAAAGAATATTCATTATTTTTTTGGAAAATTCATTTAGAAAATATTTTTGGAAATTCATAAAGTTGAATAGACAATGTCATTCTTTGCCAGACATAATGTATTTAAAAAATGAAAGTAGTAAATCTTCTGTCGAAATTGCTAATCTTTTTGCAAAATATTTCCAATCAGTTTATAATACTTCTATACCTTGCAACCTAATAATGTTACATTTAATGAACATAGCGAGGTGAATCTTCATTCTATTCAGATATCGAGAAATGACATTTTTGTTAAAATAAGAGATTTGGATGCAAAATAAAGGAGCAGGTCCGGATAAAATCCCTCCATCATTAATTCGTTCATGTGGTTTCGCGTTTGTTGAACCACTGTTTATCTTGTTTATTAAATCATTAGAGTCAAATAAATTTCCTAATGAATGGAAAAAGGGATTTATATCTCCGATATTTAGAGATGGCAATAAAAACCATATTGAAAACTACAGGCCAATAACTTTACTTAATTCAATATCAAAAATATTTGAAGGTCTTATTTGTGAGTCATTGTATCTTGCGGTTTCTAATATTATAATTGATGAGCAACTTGGCTTTGTTCGTGGTCGCTCTAAGATTACTAACCTCAGTATTTTTACAAATTTTCTGGAAACAAATTTAGAAAATGGCCATCAGGTAAATGCAATATACGCTGATTTTACTGATTCAGGAAAGTTCCGTTTTTAGTTACGTTCGCACCATCTGAAGTGAAGGATGATGTCCGCAGGGACATATAGGATATCCTAACAAGGGATGACACCGCGTGGCATTTGAATATCCCTACAACTAATTTGTTACCATTTCAGTGGTTTTTTGTGTTAAACATTCAAATATAAATATTGTAAATTCAGAGTGAATAATAAACATTTTTTCTACCAAAGTTACAATCATTATTTGCCTCTTTATCCACCGACGAGCATTGACGGTCGTTAACAGCATCCAGATTTCTTTTTAATGACTTGACTTTTTTTATAAGATTATAAATGGTATAAATAATTGTTCAAATTTATTATAATTATTTAATATGTCTGTCCCTATAAAGGCAACTAGAAATTATACACTGCTTTTTGGAGTCCTTTCATCGAACAAACTACGGATATCACTCTTTTGTAACAAGATTAAGTAGAGAGGCTAATTCGATGTCAAATATTATTGACTTTTTTAAAGGTAACTTCTTAAGATTCGCCTCTTTATTGCGTAGGTTTATTTTAGACTTTTGAGTTAAAACTACCTAGCGTAGATTACACAGTTAATATTGTATAACATAAGTTGCGGTTGCAACTTTTAGATTGAAAGAGTACTATGTACGAAAGGGCTTGTCCCGTATACTTGTTAAATAAATAAATAAATTATTACGTTTTTTTAAATACAGATTTTAATTTCTTTTTTATATATGTTTTTGGTTTTAAAAAATGTTACAAATGCAAAATTAATAGAAAAAATGAATTTTATTCGTTCTTTCATCTTTCATATTCATTACAGAAAATCAAACATTCATAATTATTCGTTATAGAGAAAAAACTATCTATATTCATTAGTGCATAAATAATAACGAAAAAAAAGAATGGAAAATAATTGACAGATATGTTACTTTTTTATGCTTCAAATTGATCTTTACATTCATCTCATTAGTTTGTCCAAATTATTTATTATCTTAATGAAATTGCACATTTAAAGCCACTGATTAATTATTGGTATCTAGTGCTGCTTACAAAAGTTCTGATCCATTTTTTTTTATATTTATGTAATAATAATTTTATTGTAGTGTATAATAATCATGCCATTAATTATATATAAAATTCTAAATCAGTGAAAATATTTTGTACTTTTTCATGTTATTTGCATACAAAGTAAATTATAAAGTAACATGATGTACAATATAATAACTGTAAGTAATAAACTTATATTTAATAAAAAGATAATTTTTTGATTTTATTCGAAAGAAAATTATTTAATTTTGTATTTGTATTTATTTCTTTAGTCGAAATTTAATATTAACATTGTAGATAAATAAAAATTTACTTCAATACGGAAATTCAATTTTCTAGTAATTTTATTTTTTAAATTTCATTCTATTTTAAATTTTTTCATAAATTTTATGAATACGTATAAAATAAATAATTTTTATTCTTTTTTCTAATGTAGAAAATTATTTCACGCTTGAATATTTTTATTTAACAATTTCGACAATTGCCATTGTTATTAATTATTCATTCAGTTTCCTCACAACAAAAGAATATCCTCAGGATATCCTAAATAAATGCAGGATATACTCAAAACGTTCACAGAATATCCCAGGATATTTAAGATAAAAAAATTAATAATTCATGTTTAACATTCATAATACATTTAAATAATACTTTCTCATCTCACGCGAGAACCGATTTATTTTTCTGAGTATTTAAATTTTCCGGGAAGAATTTTTTTTTCTTATTGACAAATAAACACGAATCATTATATTTTACTAAACGATTCTAGCACTATATTATTGTATTAACAATGAGATTCTAAATACTATTTTTTTTAGGAGGTATATAATGTTTAAGGGCCATAAATTACATTATTACTCTGAATAGTTCACAATGATTTAATTACTTCCAATAAATGTTTTATTCAATTTGTTAGAAAAAGTATAATATATTTTTAAAAAACATTTTTCATCATTGTTTACGTAACAAAAAAAAGAGAAATTTTTTTAGATTACAAAAAAAAGGGTTTTTGAATTAAAAAAATAAAATTAATTTTAATCCATTGAGATCTACTAGTATTTAATAATATCAGTCGAAATATATATATATATATATATCTATATACTTATATGAAAACTTGAATTCGTTTCTTAACTAATTAAAATATTGAGCATATATATTGTGAAATAGGTTTTATTATAATAATATAACTAACAGTAAAACTTTGAATAAAATTTGTTAAAATTGTGTTTTTAACTTTGAATCATAAAAAAATTAAACTTCAATTAAATGAATGCTTTTTTTATTAAAAAAAAAATTTTTTGAACGTTTAAAAAAATTTTTTTTTAAATTTTATTGTAGAAGAAAATAGAAAAAGAATGAATTTTTTAACTTTCTCGTGACAATTTGTAAAATATAAATTTTTGATATAAAATGTTTTCATTATAGAATTAATTTTTCTTTAAAATAAAATATATATTTTCGATAAGTTAAAAACACAATATTTAATGAAAATCACATATTATAGAGATAGGAATAAAAATTCTAAAGTTAAAAAATTGTCAATGGAAGTACATAATTATATTAACTATAGCTGCCTTTTTTGCATTGTCTCCTCCCTTGGCATTTGATTAATATTCCTTTGAAAAATTTTTATTTTTATAATATACAATTTTTTTTTTTTTGCCAAACGAGGATAATTTTATAATTAATTTAATAAAATTCAAAAATAAATACCATAAGATTCTTAAGAAAAGAAAATGTATTTTTATTCCATTAAATATTTTAGTAATTTAATTTTTTTTAAAAACAAAAATTTCTTTGGTAGTTTATTTTTGAGACAATATATTTTCTTATACAATTTATTTATTAATATTTTATTTTGTTTTTCAATTATTGAAATTTGTTATAATTCTTACATTAAGGATATTTTTTAAAGATTATATTTGTTGTGAAAAGGAATAATAATTGGGTTTAAATAATAATATTTTAGATTATTTAATAAAAAAATAAATTTAAATATAAAAAAATAATTTGTCACAATTTTTTTTCCTTGCAAAAATATTTTGCAAATTCTTGTATGAGAATTTTGCCGAACTTATTCGACAGGCTTTTTAAGTATATTTAGTGGAATTTTGCGTCAATGGCACATATCGAAGAGTATTTGAAAATTTATAATTTTTTTTAAATTGTTAATTGCGATTTGATTAAAAATTATCGAGTATAGTTTTTTTTAAGGTTATGCGTTAGACAGACAGCGCTATTTATAGAAAAATTGGTACTTTTGTTGAACAGCTGATTGATGTTGCGCGCGCTGCTTTTCAATAAGAGACTTTTCCTTTGGTGCCTTGAGGTTATTGAAATTGGACTCGTAATCCTTAGATTTGAGTAAATTTAATTATTTTTTGAAAATATTTTTAGTACTTTAAGCAAATTTTTAAATTTCGATTTTTACAAATAATGTAAATGCGCTGCTTGTTTAATGACATAACCTTATAATGGAAATACATTACTTCAGCACTTTAGACATTTTTTGAAAAGAAGAAAATTCTTTTTGTTTACTTTAAGGAGTTTTAATATCTTACATAATCTAAAACTTTCAGGAGGCAATGATACTTTTTCAATTATATTTATCGCTCCTTAAAGAGAGATAATTTTTTAAATTTTCTTCCTTAAATTTTTTTACTTATAAAAATTTAATTTTTTTTATAAGGAAATGTAGATAATAATTTCTGACTCATTTTTTCCACAATGTCATAAAATTATACTTAACAATAGCAGTTCGCTAAAGACTTACATTTAAGGATCCTCATTATCACTATCTTGTTCAGGAGGTTCTTCAATTTTGGGATTTGCTTCGGAATTAGGTGCGGTATTATTTCTGTCAGCATTTTGTGTTACCCAAGAAGGTAACCATTTATTAACAAACCACCAATGCAGTGAGAGTCTTCCTGCATGTTGGCATTCAGATCTTTCGCAACGTCCTAAAAATTGACAAACCCCAGAGTTTAAATTCCCTTGATTCCTGATACAAGAATCATCACAAGTGTGATGTCGATTCACAGCATTATTCACAGGATAAATGGAAGTTGAAGAGGTTGAGGGAGCATTTGAACTGGCTGTACTTCTTATTGTTGAAGAATCTTGATCGTTTGATGATGAATTTCCAGCAACTGGATTTGAAATTGAACTTGAATTTGATGATGTGTCGACATTTAGGGATACCCCTCCAGTCATTAAACTATTTAATCCCGAGCCGTAGGATCTATCAATTCTCCCAACGTAAATTGTCGGATTTCCATAAATTGGATTATTCACTGATTGATCATATCGTCCAATATAAATAGTAGAGTTTAATGAAAGACAACGTGGACAACTTCCTGGATCTCTGCATTGACAATCCCGACGGAGAGATTCCGCGAGACGATTAGAATTTATAGGGAATCTTGAATAAGGGAATTCACCTCTGCAAAATGAGCATTTGCAACTTCGTGCAACTTGATAAATATAATTTCTTGAATTGCCAAAGTCTGATACATTTCCTGGATCTTGATAACGCAATCGATCTTGAATATTAAAGCACTGATGACACAAATGTCGGCATACTTGACACGAGCAATTACGACTCCCTTGATAAATGTATCTTCTATATGAGGCGTAGGCGATATTCTCAGTTGAGAAACAATTTCTACCAAGTCTTCCAATTTGATAAGGACAGAAGTGGCTTCTTATGTTACGCATCGATTCGAGATATAAATTTCTAGGTTGATCATAGTGGACAAAATTTCTAGCATCAAATTCGTTGAGGACATTGTGTCCAGGCAGGTTATTGGCTATATAAAAATTATTTCGATTTTGCAGTCCTGTCCGATTGGCTGAACGATTATCAATTCTTTCGTAAGTATGATTATCGACGGCATTTTGTACACTTACGATATTTTCATTTCGAAATACTTCAACGTCCTCGATATCATCTTCGTCATTGTCAAGTCTTTCATAAATATTCTCCTCTGGCTCCTGTTGTTGCCTATACCTTTGATGGCGAACCAAATCAACAGGATTTTGATAATTTGGATTGAGATTCGGTTGATTTTGATTATTGTTTTGACGATTTTGGAAGCAACGATTTCCTCGACCTATGTTTTGATAGGCTTCGTTTCTCTCCTGATTGGAGGCGTTACGATTTTGATTCATCACAACAACGGCTAACTCTCCGTTTTCGTATCTGTGACAGAGACATCGTGGACCCTCACAATCATGACTCGCAGCTCTAATATTCTGATCCGGATTATGGACACTAACACCGCTGGGCCCGGCTTCCCTTTGTGGTTCTGATGTTTCAGCATCTTGTTCGATATTTTGATCTAATGAATGCCCAGCGGTCTGCAGTCCTCACATGGTCGATGCCGAGGCCATTGATTTGTCGATTATCGCTACTCCTGCATAACTACGACCAATACTCATGCATGTTGGCAGTGTTATCCAAGTATCAGTTCTGGGTGAATAAACTTCTACAGAGGCCAAATTGGAAGATCCGTCATCTCCACCAACCACATATAGCAATCCATTGAGTGCTACAACACCTGTAAGTGAACATCAGATTTAATAAAGAACCAGAAGATGAAGAAATAATTGTTTGCGATAGTCGTTTTTGTAGGTCAGCAAAAATTAACAGCATTTACCTGCATTTCGTCGACAAAGTGCCATGTCACTAACCGGTGTCCATTGATTGCTCTCCGGATTGTAAGCCTCAACACTTTTTCTAACTAGAGGTCCATCGTGACCACCGACTGCGTATAGAATCCCATCAAGAACTCCTACTCCAGCACCACTTCTTCTCGCAGACATTGAGGGTACAGGTTTCCATTGATCCTTCTCTGGATTGTAACACTCAACGCTAGATAAACATTGTCGTGATGCACCGTCATAACCTCCCACCTTTTTAAAAATAAATTTTCCACATTTGATAATTTGACAATTTAAAAGATCTAATCCAACATTTAAAGAAAAGATGATTTACAAGAAACAGCTTCAATTCATGTGAGAAAAGGTAAACTCTTCTCTGTTAAGGAGCTGTAGCTGATTTACAAGAAGCAAATTAAACTGAAGTAACAACGAACTCACAATTGAGGGCTCGGATCAAAGAACCGACGCTTCGCGCAATGTTCTGTGCGTTTACAAGCGTCGGTTCTTTGATCCGAGCCCTCAATTGAATAGTTTTTGCAAGACAGATTCCAGTCTAAAAGACTTAAAGGATAAACTAGTTTTAATTATAGTAAAGCAGTAAACTAGGTTCCTAATACTTACAGCATACAACATTCCTTTAACTACACCAACTCCAACACTACTTCGTCGTGTTGACATTGGCGCAATCATTCTCCATTCATGTGACCTGGGATCATAAACTTCAGCTGAATTTAAACCTGTTGAGCCGTCGAAGCCACCAACCTGACAAATATTATACAAATTATCCATAAACTTTTTGAAAAGAACATTTGCTAAAAAAATACCTACTGCATAAATACAATTTCCAAGAACAGCAACACCTAGAGTTGATCGTCTTGCTTCCATTCCAGGACATGCTTGCCAATTATCAGCAGATGCATCATAAACGTCCACCGTTCGAACTCGCAAAGATCCATTAAAACCCCCAACAGCATATACCCGATCACCAAGTACTGATAAACCTGTTTGTAAAAACGGGAAATCCAAATAAAATTTTCTATAACAATTCCCAAAAGTGTGCAAGCAAATTAAGATTACCAGCTCTACATCTTCGTGTCGGAAGTTCAGAAACCTGGTACCACCTTTCTTTTTTAAAATCATAACATTCAACGCTTCGGATTGCTTTTGGAGCTTGACCCCCAACAACAAGTAAAACTTTCGGCAAACCCCGCGGTTGTCTAGGTTTCGTTCTCGGTGTTTTAAAGAGAGATTTTTGTTCTCCTTTTAATAGATGATACTTCAAGGCTTCTATTAGAAAATCTTTACCTACATCAAAATGTATTATTTAATTACAATTTTATAAAATCCCAACAAATTATTATCGAAATAATCTTACATTGTGAATTACTCTTCAAAAGTGGTTCCTCTTCGACTCGTTGTACTAAATATTCTTGCGATAAAAGTGGTAATCGCACATGTTCCATTAATTCAGCAAGAACATGTTGACGTTTCTCAAGTTCATGATGTACCCAAGAAATAACGCATTCAAATACCTTTTCCTCTGAATTAACAGTCAATCGATCACTGCAAATCAATTTTCCTACTTGAAGTGACGTCAAAGTCAAAAATTCCTCACCTTCCACAACTTCTCTGTAAAAAAAAATTCAAATTTCATCCAATTCTAACTAAAATTATGAATTTAAATCTAACAATTTTATTATATTCTTACGAGAAATTTTGTTCAATATAACTATCGGCGTGAGTAAGTAATTCCAAACAACCATGAAGATCTGCAAATGCTCTTATTCCTAAACAATTCGATGGATGTAGTTGTGCTTGTAAAAAATCGCAACACGCATCACGAACGTCCGTCAACTGAAGTAAATTGGCAGCAGGTAATAATACTTGAACATTATCTTCAGTGACGTAAACTTCAGAAGAGTAGACATATTCAACAAGTAATTCCAAAGCCGAGTGATCGACTCCTTGAAGAGTAATTTTATCCTGATCGCGTTCCTCGAAACTTGTGAACATTGCGTAAAAATATGGGCTACACGCAGCTAAGATCATTTTATGAGCTGGTACTTCAATTCCACTATCTGCTATTAGTATTACATCGCAAAGTAGATTTTGTCTAAAATGGAAAGTTTATTGTTATTTTTAAATCAACCTTGCTAAAAAAAAAGACCGTAAATACGACTGTAAATATAATTGAGGGCTCGGATCGAAGAACCGACGCTTGTAAACGCACAGAACATAGCGAAGCGTCGGTTCTTAGATCCGACCTATTGTTTTTTTTCAAATTCAATTGTGAAAAATTGTGCTAATCGATTCCAGGCAAGGAAGGACAGGTTCTGTTGTCTGTTGTTAAATACTTTTTACTCCTCTTCTTCTTTTTCTTTTTATAACAAAAGGACAATCTGTTTTTATTATTTATATTGTGTGCCTGTATGGGGGTGGTAATGATTTACTTGAAGAGGAAATAACTGATTGAATTATATTCAATAATTGATGATTTTTTCCACTTTTCACAAGAATACAGATATTCTGCAAATAGTAAAGTCCCAGAGGAAAGAGAATCTATGTTAATTGATCTTACTTGCGCATAGCATCCATAACCTCAAAGGCTCGATCCGTATGATGATGATTCCTATACGGTGGTTTATCCTTGCCATTTTCACGTGGCACATGCTTTTGTGAACTTTCGTCCAGAGAATTTTGACTGGCATAGCGCAACAATAGGCAACTACAAAAAACGTTTTGTTAAAAAGATATTAAATTATTGTATAATATAAATAATATAAATAAACACAATAATTAAAATTTATAATCATAATGAATTATATTTATATATATATATATATATATAAAAGATAAATTATAAAAAATGTAATTCATTGTACAAAAATAAATTATAATAAAATTAAACACAAAAATCAATGTTTATTGTTAATTTGAAGAAATAAAGCTATATTAACATGACGCTTAAGGAAATTTACAATATTTAAGTTGTAGTGTATTCTATTACCATTGGAGGCCATTCAAACAAGGTTATTATATACAAACTGACATAAGCTTCTTACCTTGCTTTTAGATTTTTTTTACACGATAAAGATTAAAATTTTTTTCCCAATTTCAAAAAAGAAAGAATATTTCCTTCTGACTATCGATATATACATTATTCGAATTCAAATTAAATTATCAAATTAAATTTAAAATAAAAAATAAATAAATATAAATGAAAAATTAATTCCATTTTCAAAATTTTTCCATATAACTTTATAAAATTTGAAGTGCATTTAAATGCGTATACAAATAATTACTAAACAAACGAAATTTTATTTTTAAAGATAATAATTAATTAACAATTATTATTATTGGTTGTTATATAAAAAATAATAAAAATATTTTCATTACCTGCCCTTATTTTCTCCTCCATCACCAACAGGATTTACTAAATTTTGATTTGCAGGATTCATTTTGTTTTGAAAACAATTTTGACAGTTTAAAATTTTATTTAAACAAATTATTGAATTTATAGGAAGGGGAACGAAGTGTTTTATAAATTAAAATTAAATTTACCTTATCGTCAAAAAGAAATTAATTTTTTTAATGTGATTTCAAATTATTTGTTTCTACATTGAAATTAAAAACTAAAATGTACAAAGAAAATTTGTGTTATTCATGATATGAAAATGATTTGTACACAAGAAATATAATAAATAAAAACAAGCTTGGTTTAAAGTGTGGAGGCGTCACTTGATTAGATATAGAAAGTAACCAAGAAAAAATAGATGTATTGATTGAATTCATAAATTCACAAGAAGCACATGAACACTATTTAAATTGACGAAATTATAAGAAAAAAGAAATTTAAAATATTTATTTTATTGTCAATATTTTTCTTTTCACGATACATAATGAGACTTTTACTGATTTTTTTTGTCTCCAACAACGATTGTAAAGTGGCGCCGTATAACAGTCGTTTTTGAAAGTTCAAACAGCTGATCAAATGACAAGTGACAACTTTCTACAATTCACAAGGAATATGAATATTTAAAAAACAAAAAAAAATATTATTGCAAATTGTTCCCTTTATTTAGAAATTTTCGACTAATATTCATTTATATAATTATAAAAATGAATACTTGTTTAAAATTTAAATAAAGTGACCGACATTATCAACAGTAGTCTCCTTATGTTTTGACGGTAACGAAATTTATTTTTTTTATAAACTATGAGAATGTATAACAAAAATAATAACACATTGAATTTGAGGCACAAAAACTGTTATTTATTATTTAATTTAAAAATTCAAAATAAATAATTAAAATTATTTTTCAATAAAGTAGTAAATTATCTACTTATGTATGGCCTTAATGTTTCTTTTTAATATTAAAAATTAAGTTCATTCAAAATATTTATCTTTTAATGCCTGTTAACATCAGTATTATTTCAATTTGATTCTTTGTTTATAATAATTTTTACGGAATTATAAAATTCTAAATAATTAATATAAAACTAAATTATTTTTTTTGTCAAGAACTTGGAAATGAAGATGACAATTTTTATATGAATTAAAATGCAATAAATTCATCCACAAAAAATTTATTTTTTAAAGCTTCTTTTACCAACGGTAAGTTTGACCACTTTTCGAATCAATTATCATACGAGTACATACCAATAATGTTACTCTGTAGATCCATCAGTTATAAACTCATCTCCAGAGACTTCAGAAATTAATTTCACCATCTTTTTTGTTTCACATGCCTCCTGAAAATTAAAATTCATTTAATTTGTAATATATTTTTTAATTATTAAATTAAATAATTAATATTAACCCTTTCATGACAACGGCAAACACAGCCAGTGGATTTTATTGAAACTTGCTACTCGAGGGGTTTTTGGGGTCCCTGATTACGAATCTTATGTCAGATTTTTGAAATTTTCAAAATTCAAAATGGCGGATGAAATATGGTGGATATTTTTTCAAAATTGCTCAAATTTGCATAAAATTTGTTACTCGGTGGTTTTCAGGGTCGTTGACTACGAATCTGAAGTCAGATTTTTAAAATTCGAAATGGCAACCCTGAAAAACCCCGTGTAACAAGTTTCAAGCGAATATGAGCAATTTTGAAAAAAAATGTCCATCAACTTGAATTTTGAAAATTTTGAAGATTTGACTTTAGATTCGTAATCAGCGACCCCGAAAATTCCTGAGTAAGAAGTTTTAAACGAATTTGAGCAAATTTTGAAAAATTAAATTTTGCTATTTTTTTAACAAATATTCTACCTATTGTTTATAATAATTATAATAGTTCTATGAAATTTTTTATTTATATATATATATATATATATATATATATGGGAGACTGGGGCGAAAAGTTAAATTTTGCATAAATGATTTTTTTTGCCAATATAATCCGCTTAGATGCAAATATTTGTATATCAATATTGTAGGGCAACTTGTCCCCTACAACTTTCAATAAAAAAGTTCCTGATATTTTCGCAAAAAATACATGTTTTGTCCTTTTTTGAAAATTTTGTTTTTTTTAACTTTTCGCCTTACCCTGGGGCGAAAAGTTAAATTCTATTTTTAGCCTACTAAAACTATTTTCTGATAGGTGATAAGTAGTAGATAAGTTAAAGTATACATAAACAAGTAATTTAGTAAATAAAAGATCTTTGTTTATTTGACAAAAGCTTTAGAATAGTTGTAAAGTTAAAAAATTGAAATTTCAAAAAAAAAAAAAAATTTTTTTTGTTTATTTCACGTTAACCGGTTTATTTTTTGACAGAGTACTTGCCCAATGTCAAATAAATCATTTTTAAACAAATAAACCCAAAAAAAACGAAAAATAAAAAAAAAATTTTTAACAACATGTAAAAATACATTTAACTTTTCGCCCCAGGGTGCGTTTTTGGTTTTAACAATAAATATAAAAAATTTGACTAAAGATATTTGGCAAATACCTTTAGGTATCTCTTCAGGGGACCCAAATAAGGATCTAAAAAAATCGCGATGAGAATAAATTCAAAAAATATACTTAAAAGTTGATATTTTCTTTTTCGAAAAAATTTTCAAAAGTAGGTTAAAAAAAAACTTTCAATATAGACACCACAAAAATGAACAGAATTGCACACAACTCCGGACATTTATTTAGGGTGATAACACCCTTCTATAATTAAAATTGCAATGCTCTAACTATTTTCGTTCGAAAGATAATGAATTTTAACGGTTTTGTCAGTTTAACTTTTCGCCCCAGTCTCCCCTAGTAGTTACGTTGATGATTAAAAAAAGCTATATTATTAAATTAAATTTCTGAAGAGTGCTGTCGAAAGGTTAAATGGAATTATTTTATTTTTTTGCCTTATTTGGATTGATTGATAATTATTGAGCACTTATATATATATTAAATATAGTGACCAAGTGATAGGTAACTTTGAAAAAATAATATTATTATTTACAAAAATGAGGATATTAATTTTTATATTTTTGTGCCTCATATTTAGGAAATATTGAAAAAAGAAATGTCTCCGTTAAAGAACTATTATTAATCGATTTCAGTTATACATTTATTATTAATATCTTTTGAAAACGAATTCTTAAGTGAAAATTATTTAAGTATAGGTGTGAAACGTTTAAATCTGAATATTAAATTAAGATAACTATTAAAGTGAATTTTCACGCGACCTGAATAAAAAAACATGTTAAATTACACTTTCCGCTAAAAATGATAAAAATAGATGTATAAAATTTTATAATAATATAAAAGAATTCGATGTATTATATGAACTATAGAAGAAGAAGAAGAAGCACTAAAACAGTTTTCTTAGTCAAAAATTTTTAGATTGTGTCAATAACGTATAATTAGCATTGGAAGAGTGTTAAAAATTGAGAAAATTATTGATTGTTTGTTAAAATTGAGATAATCGAGAAATTTATTATTCCAAACCAGTAATTTAAGATCCCTAAAAAAACAATGAATATGGAACCATTTGAAACTTATCTTAAATACATGAAATGGGCACTTTTATCTTGTGGTTATTGGCCATTTTTGCCATCAAAATTAATTCTATTTCAATTAATTTTTATTGGAATGATAGATATTACATGGACAGTACCTATTGTGCGTAAAAATAAATATTCAATTATAAGATTTAATACGCATATTAAACTTATTAATCATTTTTGACAGGTATTAAAACTTTGTCAAAATTATAATGATTTTACTTATCTTGTTGACAATCTTGCTTTTGGTTTTCTTGCTGTATTAATATGGATAACATATGTCAACCAATTGTACACCTTTTCACAAGTAAATATATTTTAACAGTAGGGGAGAGTGGTCCTAAGTTGGCCGTGGGCCTAAGTTGGCCACCCTGCATTTCTCAGAGATGGTATACTGGATGAATCTATAATTTTGTGGTATGATATATTGATAAACCATGATATAATTTATGGACCTAATTATAATCTAAGATTCTTCTACGCATTGTGAGGACAATAATATTGTTTACGACCAAAAAAATTTAATTTTTCTTGTTTTTTCGAGAGCAGCTACAAGAGATAAATAATTAAAAATTTATAAATGAGTGTGTGCGCTAGTTCCTTTATTTAATGTTGTAATAAGAGGTTCTGTTGATTTTTTAATTAAATTTTTTTTATTAACGTAATAATTTGAAACTTGTAAAAATCTACAGTGGTCCTAAGTTGGCCACCTATTGTTTTTGTTTGTTTTTATTTCTTTTTTGTGTTTTTTATCACGAGAAAGACCGTAAAAGTGTAACGTAGGAATTAAACAAAGACAAAAAACAAAAAAAAAAATGGTTTAAAAAACATTAGAAAAAACATAGTACAAAAACGCCTGTCTCTACAGCCATCCACCACTGTAAATAAATGAAATAAAATATTGATTCATTTTCTAAACAAAAATAGTTAAATAATACGTTTTTATTCTCCTAAATGTATCAAATTTGTAAAATTTTTGCGTAATTAAAAAGAATATGCATTTCTTCCTTATACACAAGCGAAAAAAAGTGGTGGCCAACTTAGGACCGCTATTTCTGAAATGTCCAAAATGCAGCTTTTCACTATTTATTGTATTAAGACTACAAAAGCTATTCTGTAACGTTCTAAATACCACAAAATTATAGCAAAACGATCTTTGAACACTAATATATACTTGCCGAAGTGATTAAATTTCATTTTGTTACTATTTTCGACCAAGTCAACTTAGGACCACTCTCCCCTATAAAAGAAAAAATATTTTTCATCATAAAAGCTACACTTTTGTTGAGTTTTATTTTCAGCTGAAAGACATTTACATAAAACTGTTTGAAGATTTTGAAATTGCAAGAAAAAAGGAAAAATATTTTAAAATAATGATAAAATATGTAAAAATAACACAAGTTGTGTCAATTGTGTATTTAAGTAAGTGATTTTTGAATTTTGACGATCATCTACATATAAGTATTGCATTTCTAAATAAAATAATTCCACATATGAATATTGTAGTGAATATTCTACAGAATTTCACTACAATGATTTTATATAATTACTACATGAATTCTACTAAATTTTAGTAATTTTTAATAATAATAAATTAATAATAATAATAATTAAAAAAATAAAATTAAAAAAGTTAATAATAATAATAATAAATCCTAATAATAAATTTTTAGTAATAATAATTTTTAATAACCCGTGTGGAAATAGCCCGAGTTAACCATGATAGAGTTAGATTTCTGGTCAGGGGCTAGCTTGTAATGGGGCTCCCCGGACATAGCACGGCTAGCGCCCAGATTCAATTTCCACACGGGAAGATAGAATTTAAATTCGTGAAATAATGTTTTTCAACTTTATATTATTGTGTAATAGAATTTATTTTTATTTTCGAAAATATAAATTAAATTTTTTTCATAACTATAAAACATGTCAAATTGTACTTCTTCAAAATTATTTTCATCATTTCAATTTAATTATTATTTTTAAGAATTTTTCACTAAAATTTTTCATTAAATCAATTAATTTTCGAAAAAGTTCTCTGACAATTTTCAAAATCCATTTATTTACAATATTCAATTTTACAAATTTCAATTATTCGTAAATTCTTTATTTAAATATACAATAGAAAATAAAAACTTCAAATAATATAAAAAAATTTAATTCGACTTTTTTAAAAAAATTAATTTTAAAATCCAATTATTTTTGAAAATTCACGCTATATTGCTTGTAATATTCAATTATTATCTAAAATTTTAATTAAAATTCATTTTTAAATCAATTTTCATTAGAAAATGTTACTAGAATTCAATTATTTAAATGCCAAAATAAATAATTTATTGAACAATTGAATGTTTCTTAAAAATCAATTCTCATAAAGAATTTTATCAACATATTTTTTAATAATTGAATTCTTTCGACAATTTTTAATAAAATTTTAAGAATAATTACATTTTCTGAAACATTCGATTAAAATTGTATTAAAAATATTAAAAATTCTGCATTGAGTTATATTATTCATGAAAATAATTGAATTCCTTAAAAGAATTTTATTATTTATAAAAATAATTATATTATATTGCGAAGAAATTTATAAAAAATTTGTAAATAATTGAATTTTTTGTAAAATTTTTATTATTTTATGAATTTTATATAAACAATTTCAAGTTTTTATAATAATCCTCCTTCTTAATAATTGAAGTTAAGCATTTAATTCTTTAAATTTTATTAAAATTTTTAGAAAATAATTGTATTTCTGAGAAGAATTTTATTATTTATGAAAAATAATTTAATTCTTGCGATGAATTTTACTATATTTATAAAAACAATTGAATTGTTTTGAAGGATTTATTAAAATTTAAGAAAATAATTGGATTCTTTCGAAAAATGTTATTAGGAATTTTTTTTTTAAATTGAATTCTTTCATGAAATGTTATTTAAGTTGTATAAAAAATAATTGCATTTTTTCAAAGAATTTTACTATTTATAAAAATAATTGAATATACATTGGAAGAATTTTGTTATTTCTCTAAATAATTTAATTTTTTTAAAAGAATTTTTGAAAATAATTGAATTTTGGAGAAGAATTTTATTATTTATAAAAATTATTGAAATTTTGAAGAGAATTTAAAAAAATTTTTGAACATAATTGAATTTCTGCTAAGAATGCTATTACTTTTGAAAATAATTAAATTTTTCAATCATTTGTAATTTCTTATAAATTTTCCAAAATTATATCGTACAATTTACGAACTTTTTGTCCATTTTTAATCAAATTATAATGTTAAAAAAACTATTTCACGAAATTTATATTCTTTCTTATTAAAAATCACTAAAATTTATACTAGAATTCATGTAACATTGAAAATTATAGACCTATAACACTGTTGAGTGCTATTGCAAAAATTTTCGAGGGCCTTGTATTTGATTCGGTATATGCTGCGGTTTCTAGCATAATTATTGATGAACAGCATGGATTTGTACAGGGACGTTCTACCCTAACAAATCTTGCTTTGTTTACTAATTTCATAATTTTGAATATGGAAAAAGGTTATCAAACTGATGCAGTATATGCTGACTTTTCTAAGGCCTTTGACAAGGTAGATCACCGATTGTTGTTAAATAAGTTGCGGGTTATGGGTGTGTCTGACAATTTGGTTTCATTTTTTGAGAATTATCTAAATGAAAGATTTCAATCCGTTAAGATTAAATATGACTATTCTGATCCGTTCTTATCTACTTCTGGTGTACCACAGGGGTCGAACTTGGGACCACTTTTGTTTGTCATTTACATGAATGATATTAAGCAAGTATTTAAAAAAACTTTTTTCTCATTGTATGCTGATGACCTTAAAGTATATAAATTGATTGATTCTACTAATCCTGACTGTGATTCATCTGATTTACAATCAGATTTGGATCGTTTAGAGGTTTGGTGTAATAAAAATCATATGTTTGTAAATATGAATAAGAGTTCAGTAATATCTTTTTCCAGGAAGAATACATTCATGTATTGCTACAATATTGGTCAGGAAGAACTTGTAAGAGTGACAAAATTGAGTGATTTGGGAGTACTTTTGTGTAATAATCTCAGTTTTAATGAGCACATATCTGAAATCATTTCTAGGGCTTTAAAATGTTTGGGGTTTGTTATGAGAAATGCATCAATCTTTCATACTGAAAATGTGCTTAAAGTTCTCTATTTCTCTCTTGTGAGACCAATATTGGAGTATGCTTCTATAATTTGGGTACCATTTTATACAATCTACAGAGTAAGAATTGAACGTGTTCAGAGTAGATTTTTTGGATTTATAGCACGTCAACTTCGTATACCTTTTGTCAGATACAGCCATGATTATGGTAACTTACGTGTTCTTTTGCAGATACCTTTGATAACATCCAGATTTCTATTTAATGATATGACCTTTTTATACAAGATTTTAAATGGTAAAATTGATTGCACTTTATTATTGTCATTGATTAAATTGTCAGTTCCTATTCGAGGAACCAGAAATTTTACGTTATTTTTTGAATCTTTTCACAGAACTAATTATAGATATCATTCGATGTTTAATAGACTTAGTAGAGAGGCTAATGAACTTCCTAATTGCATCGACTTTTTTGATAGTAATTTTACTAGATTCACCGCATTATTACGTAAAAATATACTAAAACCATTGTAGTAGGGTCGACTTAGTTAATATAAATTAGATAAGTTACTTGTATGTTACAAGATTATGTAACTTTTAGTTTTATGAATACTTATGTATGAAAGGGCATGACCTGTTTATAATAAATGAAATGAAATGAAATGAAATGTTGAAATTCTATAGAATTGTTCTAGTGAAATTCATATTGAATATTCACTAGAATTCTTATAGAGTGATTCTAGTGAAATTCTATACAACTTTTTTGGCTATGTTTGTTTATAACAAATTATGTGTGTTCAATAACACAATTCCATAAATTTAGATTATCTGTAGAAGTGAATTTAAGTATTTAGCATTAAAAAAATTGTATTTTGAAACGATTAAAAATCGTTGACTCTTCTATAGGGGCCATTAAATTACGTTATCAAAAATAAAATATATTTTATTTATATTTATATATTTTATTTATTCAATAACAACTATTAAAATTTCTTGTTGATTAGTTTTAGAATAATGAAAAACAAAGACCGCATAAATTAATTGCTTAATTTAAAAAATATACATCGATAAATATAAACCTAGCGCCTTTGCCCCACTCTCCCCTAGTTAGTAACAAATTTATTTTTAGGTTACACGGGAGTAGTATTGGTAATGTATTTTAACGAAGCATGGATTCAAATAATTATTAGAAAAATACTTAACACTAATAATGCAACAATTGAAAAGAACTTTGTGCTTGATTCGAACTACTATTTCTTTAATGCCTCTGATTATTATGCGTTAACAACTTTACATATGTTTGTTGGTGGATATTTTTGTATTGAGCCTTTTGTATGCATTGATTTGCTGCTCTTCTGTGCTACTGGACACATTTGTGGACAATACAATCTTTTAAAGTAAGGCAACTCTTATATATCGTCGAAGCTAATGCAATACAGCGCAGATCTACGCTTCGTCAAAAAACATACTAATCTTTAAATCACGATATTTCTGTAAAAACAAATCTCAAAAAATTAACAAATACATCATTCGAAAGCTTATAAGCTTATACTTTTTTTTTTGCTTAGAGACTTTTAGAAAATCTGCTTACAGATACATTGGACTCCGCACTCCAAGGTTATGTGGGGTTAGTAGAATAAAAAAAAAATATAAAATAATAAATCTAATAAACTGGCAACCTACTGAAAGCCCCGACCCACTAAAACCCGTAACCCTTCTTTTAAAGCCCTTTACCCACCCTCAAAACTGTCGTAAGACTTCGAGGACGGCGCTTCAACTCTGTCGCTATTGCGACTTTGTTCTTTTCCTGCGTTTTTCCTGCGTCAACAGTTTAAATTTAAAACTATTTCAATATCGAAGAATAAAGCAACAAATGTTAAAAAGTGTTAAAAGTTAAAAGACAAAATTGTAAACTGAGATAAAAAACAGAAATTAATCAATTAAAAAAATATATGTATTAAGGTCAAAAGGTAAAATTGTAAAAGAACTAGTTAAAAATAAAAATTTATTACAAATAAATCAAATAAAAGAATAAATAAACAAATATATAAAAGTTAGAGAAATAAAAATGTAAAAAGACAGTAAAAAACCACAAAAAAATAATTTAAATAAGTAAAATAAATTATTCGCTTTTTTTAATACTTCTTATTTACTTTTAGTTCTTGTGAGAGTCTTCTTCGCTTCTTCAAGGGCCGCCCTGAAGACTCCGCACCCTCCGCTGCCTGCAATATGGGTGGTTGACACCTTATTGCCAAACTTTTCCTTGCACAAAAAGCAGTTTGGGCTCTTTTTACAGTTGGAGAACCTGCGACCGGCTTCACTGCACTTAAATCACGCAGCCAATCTGTCCTTCTTCTGACGTTTCGCTTTAATTTGACCGTATCCCAAGCATCGATGACACCTGACGACCATTACTCTTTTTTTAATTGGGCAACACATAAAACCAATTTTTATGTGTCCCAATTTCTCCAGCCTGTTCGCCTCTTCCGGGTTGGTGACTACAACCGCGAGCTTCATCCCTCGGCGGTTAGGTCCTAAAACCGTCACTCTCCTGCTTCCTGGCTTTCCCATCGCTTTAGACAACACTTGTTGCACCTCGGCTTTTTGGGTAAGGCAATCCAAATCACGGATCTCGAGTGTAACTCTTCGATCCAACGACTGCCACTTACCCATGCTTCCAACCACCTTGGTGACCTCAGCGGTGAAAGCGTCCTTGTCGGGGTCTCCTCTGATCTTAATCAGAAGGTCTCCCTTCTTTGTAGCTTTTGCTGCTACTATTCTCGTATGGCAGTCGTCCAGGTTGACATCTTTGCGAAGTTTACCCAGAATGTCAGCATACGTTAATCCTTGACCGACTCGGATTAGAACTGCGGATTTTTTTGACCTCATTCTTTCCAACTGAGGAATCTTTGGATCTGGTACTTCCGTTTCCATTGGAGGAGCTTCCTGCTTTTTCCTCTTATCGATTTGGGTTCGAGTCTCCTCTGGAATGTCACCCTCTCTCTTTCGTTTCTGAGCATCACTTATGACGCTTTTGAGATTTCGCATATAGGAACGCTCTCTCTCTTCCTCACGATCTTGTCGGTTACACTCCGCACCGCTGAGAACGCATGCCAAATCGAAGTCCGACTCATCAGCCACGGAATGCTTTACTTTTGCTTCTTTTAGCAGGACTTCGATGACTTTGAGTCCATCTTTTACCGTCCTATTGACGTTCCTCTGAATGTCGCAAGACTTCATCATCTTAGCAACCTCCAACTCCATTTTGTCGAGAAAAAATTTACTTTTTATAAATAGTAAAATTCTTTAAAAAAATTAAATATTTTTTATACAACTTTAATAACATTTCATGAAAGAATTCAATTCAAAAAAAAATTCCTAATAACATTTTTCGAAAGAATCTAATTATTTTCTAAAATTTTAATTATGTTCAAGAATTAAATGTTTAATTTTAATTATTAAGAAAGAGGATTATTATAAAAACTTGCAATTGTTCATATAAAATTCAGTTACTTTGAAAACTTCCAAATAAAATTATTAAAGAAACTCCATTATTTGAAAGAAACTCAAAGAAATTCTTTAAAGGAATTCTTATTTGAAATAATGATTTTATCAATTTGCCAATTTTAATTATTATAAAACTTGAAGAAAGTGATTACTCCGAGTCGACGACTCGGAGTAATTTATATCTTCATGTTTTATAATTTTGAAAAATGTAACTTATAGTTGTAAGTAAAATTTTATACCATTTTAACTTTGTACCATAATTTTGTATCATTTTCGAATGGTACATTTGTTAATTTTCTGAGATTTGTTTTAACAGAAAAATCGTGATTTAAAGAATGGCATATTTTTTGACCAAGTTGTAGATCCGTACGTGAATTTCGTATTTACTGCTATATATATTTTAGGGCAAACGCAAAAGTAATTTTACCACCATATTAAAAATTCTCACATGAGATGCTACATCGGTTCTTATATATAAAAACCCATATAAATTTCTAGAATCAAACTAAGAATCCATATGGAATTCTATAATAAAGCACATAGAAAATTGTCACAGTATTTAAATTTTAAAGTATAGGATTATATATGTGAGATTTCACATAGGATATGATAGTCAATAACATATTTTACATAGATTTTTATATGGTATCTCACATGTTATTTCGTTAGATCTTCGTTAATTCAAAATTTTAATAATTTAAATAGTATTTCTCAAAAGGATTTTCTTTTACATTTATCATTTTATGCCTGGGCAATCATATACTCGGTTCAAATCAATGTGATATGAAGGAATATTACTAAAAATGTCCCGTAAATTAAAGAAGAATGCTGAAATGCACTTGAAAATGGGAAAAGGAAATATAATATTCATATAAAAATTACTCTTCATCAATTTTTTATTTTATTAATCGTATAAAAAATTAATATTAGACTATTAGTAAATGACGTCCTTTGAATGTTATAGTTGCGCCCCGCTGATTGAATTGAATCATGATCACATATTACATCCCTAATGACTTGTAATACGTTAGAAAATCAAAATTTTCGCGGTTAGTTCTCCTTTTTCTTCTCGAAGTCGGTCTAAAAATTCAAGAAAAATCACAAAAAATTATGAATATATAATTTTTTCAATAAAACTCATTGGACAAGGAAAGATTCACTTTCGAGAGACATTCTTAAAACGTTTGTCTGTCAAAATAAAGTATTACAAACGTATGAAGTTCTAAAAACGTTCTCAGTTCACGAAACGTTTACAATACATTAATCGAAGGAGATGTAAAATGAGACTTTTTAAAATGTTTTACGAACGTGTTTTGAACATGAATATATTTTGCCTACTGTAAAATGACATTCTTCACACATTTCTACGTCAAAAAATGAATTTCCGATGTCAGAACGCACCATAATTGTTAAATTATAAGTGGCCCAACCTGCAGGATATAAAGTGACCCGAACGAAAGTTTAGCGTCGGTTTGCTTTTTTTAGCACACAGACATAAACGCTCGATATAAAAACCAAATTACATACCAAAGTATTAGAGCACTGTCTAATGAATAAATTGCATTAACTTATTTTATTGTTTGCTTCTTCCTTTTTGTTTAATTAATCTTTCTCGACACTCAGTGGGTGGTATTCTGAGGGTCTCACGGGTAATTGGTGATGTATCTTGGAAATCTTATAATAAACTTTTTGAAAGCTTGGCTTTGAGTCCGCTATTTTACGGCATCCAGGTTTGGGGTTTGGGTCACTTGGATTCAATTGAAAGAGTTCAGCTCTCGTTTGTAAAGAAAATTCTGATGTTACCTTTGAACACGCCGAATTGAGCATTAAGATTTGAGTCGAGGAGGCTTCGTCTTGAGCACAGAGTCTTAAGTTTTCTCAACTGGATCATTAAGATTTCGAAGATAGAGAACTCTTGGTTCGCCAGATTATGTCTCGATAGATTAATAGCTTTAGTGGATTCCTCTCCGGATTGTAGGTCGAACTGGTGTGTTCAATTGAGATTGTTTTTTGAATCAAGTGGTCTCATTGCCTGGAAACAGAATTAATCCTAGCTTTTTCTCTTGTTGATTCTTATGTGTATGGTATACATATCTTTACTTTATTTTGTAGATTTTATTCTTTTACCTAATTCTTCTTTTTTTATATATATAAACTTATAATAAATGTTCTATATACTGCTAATTTTTGCTTGCCCTCTGCCTTTGTAATGGGATGCGCGGTATTGCAGTAGCTCCGACGATATGATATATGTTATGTTTTAAGGTGAAATTTAATGTTTGTAATATAAAAAATTATATTAGAAAGAATTTTTTCTTTTTTGATGTGCCATTTTGATTTTCAAAATGTAACTTTAAATGAAAAAATTATAGAGATATCCCAGTGGGAACGGGGACACAAAAATATTGTATAAAATTTTTATTATCCGGATACCATGTTTTGATATACTACGCCTGAAGCATCTCAGCTATTCAAGATAAATAAGAACCTCTACAAGAAGAAAATTTATTCCTCATGTTTTAGCGAATTATTTCTAAAAAATTGGGATATAATTGCATGATCGTAATTTTGAAATTATTTTCTGCAATAATAATGGCTAAAATCTTCTATCCTTGTCTAGTTATGCTTGCGCATTAGCAGATTATATGTTAGTTATGATTATACCCTTAATAAAAGATTTTTTAATTAATATAATTTTGTACTTATTTTTCTCTGAATACAAATATATGTCGCGCTCCCTAGAAAAGGTACGTAAGGAGCAAAACATTTTAGGTTATGTTTACAATTTTTATAGTAAAATTAAAGAAAGAGAATCAATTATTATTTCAGTTTTAATAAAAAAAGAATTGGTGGGTTACGGACAATTCTATTTTCTTATCGTGAATACTGTCCTCCTAAATTTGTTTGATTGTTTCAAATGTATAAAAATGTCGATTATAGTATGGTAATTTATCAACAGTATACAGTCTGCCAGACAAAGGCCGTAGCAGTATAAGCATGTAAAAAGTGCCCCCTCTTGGATTGGGTCCATATTTAGGGAATAATTTTGACCTATTATGAGACTTATTTTCACCAAGTTTCAACTCGAAAAAAAATTTTGCTTTTGAGTTATACAATTTTTTTTGAAAAATTCAAAAAAATTCAAAAATTTTTTTTCCCTCTAAAATGGCTGAACCGATTTTCATGAAACAATTTTTTTTTGTACAATACAATATAAACAGTTGATAAAAAAAAATTGTCGACCAAATTCAAACAAAGAAAGTCAGTAAAAAGTCAGTAAAAAAAAATTTTTTTTTTAATTTTTTTAAAAAAAACATTTTTTTTTATTGAAATTTTTTTTGCACCACCGCCATTTTTTTTACATAAGATAATAGTCATTTCAAAAGTAACATATATTTTTTGTAACATGATTGAAAGGGTACTTCATACTTTAAAAAATAAAAAACCAATTTTTGGCCCCTAAATAGTACATATAAACGAGGGGCCAAAATTTTTTAAAATAATATTAAAAATTAATTAATACTTAAATTAAATTTCTAAAGAGTTAATAATATATGCCTGTTTATTGTAAATATTGATTTTTTAGTATGTACAAGATTTTTATTAAAAAAGTAAATGGACGTACACTATGTACCGTTGGGAATTACCGGTACGGCTGCACGCGCACGGCCCAAAAACATGTCAATCTTTAAAACACAATTTTTTTGTAAATACACTGAGAAAACGATTTATTTGATTCAAAAGAATGTTGTTTAAATCAAACTTAAAATATCTTTGCTGTACAGTCAAACAAATTTAAGTTTAATTCAAACATATTTTTTGGTTTAGTTATAGAAATAATATATTCAATTCAAACATAATTTATGGTTGATTTTAAATTATTTCTAATCAACATTTAAGTTTAGATTAAACATAACATTTTTAAATATATTTTTTTTTTACCAAAACAAAAAATATATTTGAATTAAACACAATTATTCAAACAAATATTATTTTTGAATCAAAGCAGTAGATATTTTCTATATAATTATGTATATTGGGATCTCACGAACCGAATAAGATTTTTAAACTCTTTTGGTCTTAAGTTAAAGATAAAACTTAAATCTAAGTGAATTTCAAATTTTTTCTACAATTTTTAAAAAATATGCCAAAGTTGAAAAAACTTCAAAAAAAAATTTATTTTTTTGTAAATTTTTTTGAAAAGTTGACTAAAAAATCAATATTTACAATAAACAGGCATATATTATTAACTCTTTAGAAATTTAATTTAAGTATTAATTAATTTTTAATATTATTTTAAAAAATTTTGGCCCCTCGTTTATATGTACTATTTAGGGGCCAAAAATTGGTTTTATATTTTTTAAAGTATGAAGTACCCTTTCAATCATGTTACAAAAAATATATGTTACTTTTGAAATGACTATTATCTTATGTAAAAAAAAATGGCGGTGGTGCAAAAAAAATTTCAATAAAAAAAAATGTTTTTTTTTTTAAAATTTAAAAAAAAATTTTTTTTTACTGACTTTTTACTGACTTTCTTTGTTTGAATTTGGTCGACAATTTTTTTTTATCAACTGTTTATATTGTATTGTACAAAAAAAATTGTTTCATGAAAATCGGTTCAGCCATTTTAGAGGGAAAAAAAAATTTTGAATTTTTTTGAATTTTTCAAAAAAATTGTATAACTCAAAAGCAAAATTTTTTTTCGAGTTGAAACTTGGTGAAAATAAGTCTCATAATAGGTCAAAATTATTCCCTAAATATGGACCCAATCCAAGAGGGGGCACTTTTTACATGCTTATACTGCTACGGCCTTTCATTTTCTTCACATTTTTACAGAATTACATATTTCCTGTTTGTAATCGACATTTTTATACAGTTTTTTGAATTAGAATTCATAGATTCGCGAGAAAAAAATGTAATTGTCCGTAACCTCTCAATATGGTTTTCACGTGAAACCATATTGGGCTTTAGTCACCACCAATAATTCTTTACACTTTACGGAAAATTCTTTTTTTTTACGGAGTATTATAAATCGTCGAAGTTCAAGTCTTCATTACATGAAAAATATTCAATAAAAACTGGTTTCAAATTTACATGCATAAGAAAAAACTTTTTATTAAGGTAAAATTAAAATAATTGATATAGTTTTATTACATAAAATAATCGTGTTTTATTTTCTATTTAGGTATAAATTATTGAAAATAAATTACGATGAAGATACTGGAGAAAAGATCGTAGATGACAATGAAATAAATATTAATGTTAAAAATTGTATAAAAGATTACCATCGTGTTTCTGAGTGAGTATGTTGTGCTATCTTTAACTTCATTAAATAAAGTTAAAACATGTTTATTAATACAGTTTTCTTGAAAGTATTAAATTGATGCTAAAATCGACCAAATTGATGCCAAAAAATTGAATGAATTTTTTCTTTGATGCTCATTTTTGGTATCAATTCATTGCAATTTGATACTTTCAAATCAACAGTGAAATTTTTCTTATTTTCATCTTAGGTTTATCAACCTTATAAACGAATTTTTTTCAACATATTTATTTGTATTGTGTTTAATTGTAATAGCATTATCAACCTTGTATTGTTCTTTGGTAAGTTTTTTATATGCTAATGAATATTGAAACACAGTCTCGAAGTTGATTGAAAGTGTGGTTTTTTTTAAATAAACTTTATTTACTTACAGATTGTTCTTAATAAAGATAATACAGAACTCTTAGTAAGAGGATCATTGACAGTTGTAGCCCAGCTTGTGCATGTTTTTTTCAATTGTTTCAGTGGGCAAATGGTTCTGAATGAAACTGAAAGATTTGTAAATTACATGTAAGTAATATATGTGGACGTCCGCATGAAAAGAGAACAGTTTGGCACTATTGGACTTATTATGGTCAAATTTCTTGTTAAATTTGGAAAATTTTGATACATCTTAATTCCAATTTGGTGCAAAAATCGTTGAGTTATAGAATTTTAATGTTCAGAATGTCAAAAACCTCATTTCTAAAAAAACGAAATTAAAAATTGTAATTCGAATTTCTCTGGTTCTCCTGGGAAGTTATTCGGATATGAGAGTTGATTTAATTTTAGTACACCCTTAAGATGAAAAATCAAAAGGTTTTAAATTTTTCCGCCCCTTCCATTTTGAAACAGAAACAACTTTTGCAACAGACCGACAAAGTGGTTTCTTTTATTATTTTTTTTTTTTTTTGACGAACAACGAAATAAAAAACTTAAAATTTCATAATATTCTAAAAATTTTCAATTTCTATAAAAACTAACATAACCTGATATTTTGGGTAACATATGAAGTTAGTCGTTTACTCATTTTGATACTGAACTAACAAAAATGAGTTCAGTTTTTTCTGTATTGAGATAAGGCCACTATGTCACGAACTATACATTTTTGTAGATAGTAAATTTTAATTAAATTGTTCCAGCTATGATTTTGAATGGTATAGTGTTTCACCTAAAATTCAGAAATCAATTTGGTTGTTAATGTTATCTTCTGTTAACGAACCTCAAATACATGTTGGGAAAAATTTTTGCTTATCGTTTGAGTTTTATTCAACCGTAAGTAATATTATATAACATTAATTAATAAGTAATATTATAAATAGTTATGATAATTATTACCAGATTATTAAACAAAAATATTCAAAAATAATTTTAATCTCCGGAAAGTGAGAAGAATTTGATAACTTGTTTTTCATTTGGTAGAGACCTTTCGAAAATGAAATATCTTTTTATTATGTACTAAAAAATTGTCCTTTTACAGATTATTAAATCAATGTTTTCATATTTAAATGTTCTTAATTCTCGCCAAAACTGAATCCTGGTTGGTCAAAGATGTTTCTTAATGTTGTTGAAAATTTGTGCGCACTTCGGCAAAAGAAAATTTTGTAGACAAAGAAAATAATGAACAATAAAGGATATTGAGGTTGTCCTCAAAGAATTACCTGCTCGAATAATCCAATAATTATGGGTGTAAATAGTTATTTATGATATAATTGCGTACGAGTGTCACACAACATTTCTTGCAACACTCACCTACACCTCCTCTACTTTAATACAAATATTTAAATAAATAAAACTTCAAAAATATATTATTAATAAAATTATTTTATTCATACTTTATTAATTACATTTGTCAAGATTGAAACAATGTAAAATTTTCTAGGATTCTTGATTAAAAGTAATATAAGATCAATAACAAATCTTGAAACGTAAGATAAATTTTTGTTATAAAGGTTTTTTTTTGATTAGTCATGCTTGAAAGCTACTAAATAGAAACAATTACCTTCAAATTATAAAATACTTTCTGAATTATTGATTATTCTCTCTTAGGTTTTCTTTTCTAAATGCAAATATTAAATAATAAAGTGCCTCCCTTAAGGAAGTTTTATTGGTCGATAACAGTTTCATATTTATTATTAATGTCTTTAGAAAATATATTTAAGTATAATTTTTTTAAGTATGATAATTATTTTCTAGTTGTATGACATAAATTTTTATTCTACCTCTAGAATCGTAAAAAAGTGATACGAAAATTGTAGTTGAACGTTTTACTGTAAATATTAAATTAGGAAAGATATTAAAGTAAATTTTCATGCGACCTTTTTAAATATATTTTAAGTTAAACTTTTGCATATAAATGAAAAAATTTTTTTGTAATATTTATTTTAAATATAAAAGAATTCAATTACATTTAAATTAGAATTTTTTTCACACATCTATTTTTAAAAATATAATTATAGATGAGTGAAAAAAATTTCTATTTAAGATATATTTAATGTCACTAATGTGAAATATCCAATGCCAGTAATGTGCACATTAACCAAAACGAATACCTACGTTAAAATGTGAAAAGTTGATTTGATTTATTATTTTTTATTTATTTGTTTATACACCCGTCTTAAGCTTATCTAGCTTTACAAATGTTTACATACAATTCTCTTACAATATTTTCTATATATGTACATTTCTTAATACTTATTACTAAATAAATTTTTTTGTATTCTACAAACTTAGCTGTTTGTGGAGACAAAAAAATCAATCTGCAGATATTGCAAGAGATACTGTGGATGACACAGAAAATTTTTTTTTCGTGTTAGGCTCAATTCCAGATCAATTTGTTTCTTATTCCCTTTGACCCGATCTCTCTATGGCTCCTTTAACCAAGCACGGCATTAAACACTATAGGCTACGGCATTCCCAGACAAGTTTCGATTCTATTGTGGAATTGTGTTGTAACAAGGCATTTGTTACTGGGATAATAGCGGGTTGTCTTTGACGGAAAAGTCAATGTGTTGGTTGGTATCTCTTTCTTAAATTTCCAAAGTTGATTTTGATTCTGGTTGCGGCTCACTGTATGTGATGAGAATTGACGAATTTCCTTGATTGTTAGCGGCCAGGGATGAATTTATTTACAGGTGATTTACCGTCGTTAGAGTGACAAGGAAGGATTTATCAGATTTGAGTGACCTTAGGACAAGGATAGGAAAATCGGCGTCTCAGCTGACCCAGTGAACTATCAGCATTAATTTGAGATTATTCACTCGTTTACCGGCGCGTGCTGAATATTGTTCGTTCGCGACGCTATTTCGCTCCTAATTGGCTCCTATTTCCGCGTAAAAATGAGTAAAGGATGGCATCACCCTGGGCGAAGGTTTCAAAAAGGCTATAACAACCTTGGTACAAGCCCGGGACAAGAAAGATCACAAGACTGGGACCACCCTAGCTAATGATCGCTTCCCAGGGAATGGGAAATGCCTGGCTACACCGCAGCTCTAAACAATACAATTTTGCTGTTAAAAAACCAGCAATAACCCTGGCTACACACTTCATAGTCTTTTCGCCTTCAGAACAGCGGCTTTCAAACTTTGACATTTTTTCCATCACAATTTTTTACTTTGTCAACCCCGGGACAACCCTGGCGTCACTTTTTGACCGTCTCCTAACGGCCAAAAGAGCAGCAAAACAACTTTGAATATTTTTAATTTATTTAATTTGAGAACCCAGGGACAACCCTGGCGTCACCTTTCTCCCGTCTCACAACTGCCAAAAGAGCAGCAAAACAACTTTAAAATTTTTTATTTTTTTTTCGAGAACCCAGGGACAACCCTGGCGTCACCTTTCTCCTGTCACTTGTCTGCCAAAAGAGCAGCAAAAGAGCTTATAAAGTTTTTTAATTATTTTAATTCGAGAACCCAGGGACCACCCTGGCGTCACTTTTCACCCGTCTCTCGACTGCCAAAAGCGCAGCAAAAAAACTTTGAAATTTTTTTTCGAGAACCCAGGCACAACCCTGGCGTCACCTTTCTTCCGTCTCTTGACTGACAAAAGAGCAGCAAAAGAGCTTTAAAATTTTTTAATTTTTTTAATTCGGGAACCCAGGGACAACCGTGGCGTCACCTTTCTCCTGTCTCTTGACTGCCAAAAGAGCAGCAAAAAAGCTTATAAAGTTGTTTAATTTTTTTTTCGAGAACCCAGGCACAACCCTGGCGTCACTTTTCATCCGTCTCGTGACTGTTACAAGCGCAGCAAAAAAGCTTTGAAAATTTTTTTAATTTTAGAACCCAGGGACAACCCTGGCGTCACCTTTCTCCTGTCTCTTGACTGCCAAAAGAGCAGCAAAAGAGCTTTAAAATTTTTTAATTCGAGAACCCAGGGACAACCATGGCGTCACCTTTCTCCTGTCACTTGACTGCCAAAAGAGCAGCAAAAGAGCTTTAAAATGTTATAATTTTTTTAATTCGAGAACCCAGGGACCACCCGCGCGTCACTTTTCACCCGTCTTAACAAAAAAAACTTTGAAATTTTTTTTTAATTTGAGAAGCCAGGGACAACCCTGGCATCAGCTTTCTTGCGTCCCTTGACTGCCAAAAGCGCAGCAAAATATATTTGAAATTTTTTATTTTTTTAATTCGGGAACCGTGTGGCATAACTTATCTTTAGTTGTTTGTAGCATTCACATCTGTAGATCATCTATTTCTGTCGAACTTGAATTTCTTTTATTTTTAATCCTTGGTCATCTGTTTCTTCAGTTTTTTATCAACTAACAGCACAGTACCCTGACTCTTTGAGTTGGAGTTTATTCGTTTTAAAGCTTTACTGTATGTCATGTATTTTGAATTTCCTTTTTTTTATAAAATTGTAAAAAATTTAAATATAGCTTTCCATTGTCAAAGGTATCTTACGCATATAAAATTATAGGTTAAAATTGTAATTTTTAATGTAAAATTAATAATAAAAATCAGCTGTCAGTGCAAAGAAATATTTTTTAAATCGTTTTACATCTAAAATAAATAGTAATATTTTTTTTCTTACACAGAATACAAAAAATGCTTGTAAAACTTAATAAATCTGTTGTAAACGTAACCTACAGTTTTTTCACGTAAATTATTTTTTACTAAGAAGCACCTTGGTATAAAAATAATTAAATTTAGTAATAATTTTATTTGATTTAAAACAATAAGACATTATCAATCGTGGTAAAAACAATTTGATTTGAGCTAGTATGAAGACATTTTTAATTTTAAAATATACAATTGATTAATCGTCATGTTTGAAAAATACAAACATAACAAATGTAGTTTTCTTTAACAATATAAGATATATGGAATATAAAGTTTAAAATTTTTAGGAAAGATAATGAATTTACAGAATGGTAAATCAAATCGCCACGGGGCGTTGAATGAATTTAAATATTATAATACATGACGAATATGTGGCACATCACGTAGACAAATAAAAGTTGAAATAGAGGTTCTAAAAGCTTTCGTCTTTATATTTTAGTTGTGTACAACTTTGAGTACCGGTATTGTCGAAGACATCTGCATATTGTCCGCAACGTTGAAATTATGACGTGGAAGTCAAAGCTTTTCACTAAAAAAGAAAGGCACAATTTTTACTCCGAAATCGGAAAAAGTTGCCTGAATCAAATTTTGCCCCAGTTAACTTTCGCGCTACCAGGTATTTTTTAAGCGGACTACTTAAAGCTACCGCGGTATAGCCATAATGTTTTTTTATTTGTATTTTGCAAAAAAAGGCTCAAACTTTTTTATTTTCTTTTCTGTCAAATTGTATGTTAACTAGGAATTAATTATCTACATGTTACGATTAATTTTGAAGTTGTCTAGACAATCAATTATATAAAATATAAATATGAAATTATATAAATATAATTATATGTTGATGTCCACATGAAAAGGGCCCATTTTAGCACTATTGGACTTATCTATAAGTGAGTGTAAGAGAGAGAGAGTGAGAGAGTGAAAGAGCGATATATAGTAAGTGGGAGAGAGTGAGTGACTTCAAATTCGCAATTAGCGACCCCAAAAACTCCCGAGTAACAAATTTCTAGCAAATCCCATCAGTTTTAAAAATGTCCGCTATATTGGATCTGACATTTACTTTTTATTTTTGAAAAATGTTATATTTAAGTTTTTCATTACTACTTTTTGAGTTGAGAAATAGTTTAACTAAGCTTATCTAAATTTTTTCTGCCCCATAGAGTTGTTTTAGAGAACTAAAGTAAAAATTAATGCAATAACAACCGGAAGTATTACCTTTATAATAAACAAACAACAACTCCCAAAAGGGAGTTAATTTTATAATTAACTCTTTCTTGGAGTTGATTTTTAACTCGAAAAATGTCACTCCCAACTTCTGAGTCCGTCAACTCCCTAAATTTTTTACAGTGTGCACGTTTTGTAAAAATGACATATGCAACACGAAAATGCCTATCAGATTGGGAGAAGAGCTTAGATGATATTGAAAAATTTGTATCATATGGCTACCCTGGTAACGCAAATGTTAAAGGGACACTGTCTATATGAATTAACATTAATTTATGGTACTTACAATTTTCCAATTTTCGTAATGTCCCTTTGAATTGCGTAATACAATAAAAGTATTGTTGAAGGTTTGAGTTATTTTTCAGTTACATAGATTTATTGTATCCACACAACAGTTTATTCAATGATTTTAATATTATCAATGATAATGATGATTTACATTATTTCATTTTACCCAGTCAATAGCTTTAGAGTTAACTCTGCCAAAATTATGGCGAATATATTTATCTATGATGATGATTGACTGCTTCGTGCTTCAGCCATAAACTTTGAAGTCTACTCTGCCAAAATTATGGCGAATATATTTATCTATGATGATGATTGATTGCTTCAGCCACAAACTTTGAAGCCTACTCTGCCAAAATTGTGGCTAAATATATTTTGGTCAGCCAAAATTATGGCGATATTTATCCTATGTGCTTTCCAGTTGACTCTGCCATAATTGTGGCGAATATATTTATCTACAATGATGATTATTTTTAGCCACAAACTATTTGGGACTTTGCTGTTGTTAAGGCTAAGTACTTGAAAAATAACCGCTTAAAGAGGTAGATTACTGTTAAGTTGGTAGATTACTGTCAACGGCAAGGGCTCCCTTTAATAATAGGTTGTGATGCCAACGCGCACCATATCGTATGGGGTAGCACTGACTTTAACGACAGAGGCAGAAGACTTTTAGACTTTCTGATAGATACATATTTAGAAATTCTAAATCAAGGTAATGAGCTAGCTTTCGTTACTTTTGACAAAAAAGAAGTGTTGAACATTACGATCGGTTCCAAGTCTGTGAGGAGTAGTGTGAGGCACTGGAGGATGTTTGGTGAAGATTCTCTCACGAACCACAGACCAAATTAACTACTATTAAGTAATCTAATGAACAATTTGCAAAAATAAAAGGAAGTTCTAAAAGTATCTGATAGAAGTAAACTTCCCAGACTTTAGAGAAAGATTGAATAGTGGCTTTGGCGTGGGACATAACAGAATCCGAGGAAAACGGGAACATTGGAAACTAGCAACCAGAGTCATGACTTCCGAAGGGATTGATTAAGCAATAGGCTCTTTCAAATCATTTAAGGCCACCGGGGGGGCGGTATATATCTGGCTCTTCTGCAAAAGGGACTGAAATGTATTAGGTTGCCCCCTCCTGTGTAAAATTATGAGAGCATGTATAGCTCTTGGTTATACTCTGTAGTCTTGGAAAAAAACGAGGGTTGTGTTTATTCCGAAGGCCGGTCCGTCAGGTTATACTGATGTCAAGCACTTCAGATTAATCAATTTAACTTCTTTTATATTAAAAGCCTTAGAAAAACTGGTGGATAATTTTATCAGACAGGAATGTCTAAAGGACTATCCTCTACACTCTACTGCTTATAAAGCAGGTTTCTCAGTAAAAAGAGCCCTCTATTCTGCAGTTGGTATTAATAGTGGTGTGACTATACGGATGGCATTTTTCTTGATATTGAAGGTGCCTTCCCTAACACCTCTAGCAATGTTATCTGTAGGGCAGCCAGGAAGCGAGGTGTGCCCGAGCCGCTAATTAAGTGGATTGACAGTATGTTTCTCGAAACGGCCCTAGAATCAGAGTATTGAGAGACTAGGGAACAATAATCAGGGTTATTATGAGCAAAGTTTTGCAGATAAGTCCTGGCATTTATATTTGGAGCCTTGATCTTTAGTGCACTGAAAAACTGGTTTCATCACATTTCTAACTATGTATATTAATTTATTTTTAATTAAATCCATATTAATTTTGTAACGTCTTGAAATTGAGGCTACCGGAAGATCAAGTTGGCCTACCGACAGGCCCCTTGGACTTTTTATCATTAAGATGTACTAATTGTAAAATTATTGCAAGCTTACTGTAATCTTAACCAAAAATGGCAATAAATTAAGAAATAAATTATGTATACTAATTTATATCACTTTTATCGCTGCGTAATATATTTTATAAAACTAAAATTTATTTTGTTTAAAAATTTACCCAAGTCGAAATTTAAGCCCTACTTTCACCCTGAATTTTCAGGGTCTATTGAGTGTTAGGAGTAGTAAAGTAGGGTCTAATTCTAATACAATTAGACCCTACTTTGACTCCCAAAACAGGCGGAAATTTGCCAATCTTCCATTTGGAGAAGCAAAGGAGGGTCTACTTCTAAGAAACCTATACCGTACTTTTAAACCTCGTAGACCCTACTTTCATACTCCTAGACCCTACAATTAGAAAAAGAAAAATTTGAAGATTTGCTCAGATTCAATTGAAGCACTAGGGATGAGTAAAAGTGGAATTTTATGTGTTTTATAGCGTCTATATACACGAAGTGTATATAGACGCTATAAAACACATCAGTATTTATGAATTTGGAGTACTTTTTGCATTTGCAGTGTTTCAAGTAATGCATTAAAAAATAATTCAAAATTTTCTTTTAGAATGTAGGGTCTAGGAGTATGAAAGTAGGGTCTACGAGGTTTAAAAGTACGGTATAGGTTTCTTAGAAGTAGACCCTACTTTGCTTCTCCAAATGGAAGATTGGCAAATTTCAGCCTGTTTTAGGAGTCAAAGTAGGGTCTAGTTTTTAAAAATTGTATTGAAATCAGACCCTACTTTACGACTGCTAAACCTGAATAGGCCCTACATTTTCAGAGGCTAAGTAGGGTCTAAATTTCGACTCGGGTAATTTTTATATTTCGTAAAACGATAAAGTTACTTGTAAGGTTACAATGAACTGACAGAAAGTTTCAAAAATCAGCGTAAGCAGACACCTATGACCATTAGCTTGTCAAATTCTCGTAAACTTCATGGTTAAATACTCATCTACAAGTCTAATTTACGTTCTAAACTTTCGACAAATGGATATTTTGTTATGTGTAATAACGTAAAGTTTAGAAAAAAATTATATATTACATATTTCAGAAAGTAACGTTCAAGAATAAAGTATATCATCCAAAAGAAAATTATTAGTTCAGGAAATTTCATAGAATTTTTTTTCAATCAAACATAATATTTGAGGGCAAATTCTAAAATAGTAATTACCTTCATCATCTGTCATTTCATAGTTATCCTCAGTGCTGTTGTTACTTCCAATGCTTACAGAACTTACACTCATAACTTCTTCAGGAAACTCCATATTGCCATCAACTTCCATTCCATTGTCATCATAAAGTGCATCATTGTTATAATGCAATGCATCATTATTAATTTGTTGGTCTTCTACATCCTAATAAAATAATTTTCATCAAATAAGACTCTTCTAGCCATAACATGCTCTATTCTATCATATTTCATATCTCATCGACATATCGTGGATATCTCCTTTTTATTCAATGATATCCAAGTGATATATATATATATATATATATATATATATATCTCCCTATATTACAAAAAGATATCGCCGCCGATGCTGCCGCTGTTTCAATATTTTTTGACCTATAGGTCAAGAGCTGACCTTTAGTTTCTTCCCTTAAAATTTAGGTCAATTTTGAGAGCAGTTTTGCCCTACACATCAAAAAATTAACGCTACCCTTAAAATTTAGGTCAATTTTAAGGACAGTTTTGACCCACACGTCAAAAATTTACAAATAATTCCCGCTACCCTTTTAACGATAAATCGTTCAAGCGCCCATCCTGCCGGAAGGACGTTCCGAAAAAAAGGCTTTTAAAAAAAGGGAATTCAACTTTTCTTTTCTGGCACTCTTTGGGATTAAAGTAGACGAAAATACGAAAAAATACATATTTTTGAATTTTTAAAATAATAATATTAAACCATTTTTCAAAGCCTTCAAACTTGCTATGTTTTTAAACAGTGAAAAAAACATTTTTTCGTAAATTTAATGTAAAATCCCCAAAAATCAATATCTTTTGGCCGGACAAGTCTCTTTCTCTTCAGAAACGTACAAAGAATGAAACCTAATTGTTCAATTAAAAACAATTCATTTTTAATATTGTTCAGTATATCTGAGTAATACTCAGGCGCGAGTCCCTTCGAAATTGCTCTATAAAATTAATATGGAAGCAGATAAATATAAAACTAAATATATCGTTGGAAAGGTAATGAAACAAGCTTTCAAATGATGTAAATATCGAGTCTTTAAATTTATAAACCTGGGCTAGGCAGTCTCTTAAATAAAGCGGGGCTTCGTCATTCTGTGACTAAAAATTATGTGAATTTTTGGAACATGTAACTTCTTCAAACTACCCAGCTCTTAGTTTTGAACTTACAAGCTCGATATTTATATGCGCTGAAAGCTTGTTTCGTTACATTTCCAATTATATATATCATTTTTTATTTATCTGAATCCATGTTAGTTTTCTTTAGTGATTTCGGAGGGACTCACCTAAGTCTTTTTCGTCCTGCCGGAAGGACGTTGGACGATCTATCATTAAGGTCAGTTTTGACATACACGTCAAAAATAGACAAACAATTCCCGCTACCCTCAAAATTTAGGTCAATTTTGAGGGCAGTTTTGACCTACACGTCCAAAATTGACAAACAATTCCTGCAACCCTCGAAATTTAGGTTAGTTTTGAGAGCAGTTTCGACCTGAATTGGTTACTTCCCCGTAGTGTATCTTGGAAACAAATTCATTGAAAAATAAGATATTTAATTACTTAATTTGATTTTAAAAAATAATTCAGAAACAAAAAAAAATTTGATTTGTAATTTAATTTAAATGAAATTGGCTAAAAACCAATAGAAATAACGAATAATCATAAACCTTTATCATAAGCCTCTATCATAATCTTTATATGCCCTTAGAATTTGATCTTAAAAATTTTAACACTATAAAATGAAAAAGAAGTAGATGAAGAAAAGAAAAAGAGTGGGGGTCGACGCGCAGGCGGGCAGAGCCCTCCTAGTATATTTATATTTATAAATATATAATGGAATATATTATAGAATAAAATTTTGTCAATTCTTGAAATTGTTCCATTTTTATAATATATTATATTATAAAAACTCCATGGAATACTAATAATAATAATAATAATAATAATAAGTTAAAAAATTTAAGTACATTTAATTTGTCATACAATAGTTATAATTAATATTTATTTATAGATCATTTCAAGCATTTTCCACGTACTTAAAACATTTTTATACACACAAATTTCTCTAACCACTATGCTATTAACTCGCTTTGGAATCTGAAAATAACAATGCCGATATATAGTACCGCCAGAAAATATCAAATTATATAAAGTGAATTTAAGAATTATAAAACAAATATTTTTCAATATTTTAACATTTTATTTATTGTAAATATTTTATATTTACATATTTACAATATTTACATATTTTATATGTAAATAAATAAAAAATTTCATTAAAATATTTTTTAATCTTCAATAATTTTAATAGTTATCTCTAATTGATGAATATTTTATTATTTATTTATTCAACATTTACGAATAATCAGTTGAATACTTTATTTATAACAATACGAAATCAATGCAAAATCAGGGTTGCCACAGGTCACAGAAATCAGAGAATTAAGGTAAAAGTCAGGGAAAGTAAAAATGATCAGAGATATCAGGGAAAAGTCAGAAATTTTTATGAAAAGTACTAGAAAAAAATTAAATTTTTATAATTCATAAGAAAATTTTGAATTTTTGGTCCTTTTTTTTGCCACATAAATTATTATGAAAATACCACGAACTCTAATACAAAACTTTCAACATTTTTTTTCTATTTCTGACAAGAGTAAATTTTTTAATATTATTCAAATATTTTAAAAGTTTTAACGCAATTATTTTAATAAATAACAAAATTTTTCAAAAAAATTCAATTATTTTTAGGAATTCTAATAAAAGTCTTTGCAAAATTTAATTATTTTTAAAAATTTAAATGAAATTTTTATATAAAATTTCAATTATTTTCGAAAGTTTATCACAATTCAACAATTTTAATATTTACTATTTCTATAAAATTTATTAAATAATTTAATTATTGAAAAAAGTTGTTGATACAGTTCTACGAAAACATTTAATTATTCTCATAAATAATAAGATTTCATTTAGAAATTCAATTATTTTCATTGTAGAATTTCAAACATTTTTAATAAAATTTTAAATAAATTCCTCGAAAAATTCAATTATTCTTAAAAATTTTTATTAAAACTTGACAAAAAAATTCAATTTTAAGAAACATTTAAATTATTAAATAAAATAATAAAATTCGTTCCAATAATTCAATTATTTTCATAAACGACTTTTAATTCGTCGCAGAAAATCAATTATTTTTAAAAAGTTTTAAATAATTCTGCAAAAGAATTCAATTATCTTGATAAACAAAAAAATTCTTCGCATAAAATCAATTCTTTTCCGAAATTCAATTATTTTGATAAATATCAAAATTCATAACAAGAATTCAATTTTTTGAAAAGTAATAAAATTCTTTTCAGAAATTAAATTATTTTCAAAAGTTTTTAAAAATTAATTTAATATTAAAAACATTGTAGCGTGAAGTTTTAGAAATAATTGAATTTAAATGATGAAAATAATTTCAAAGAAGTTAAAATAAATCCTAATTTTTTTGAAAAATAATAATAATTAAATATTTAAAAAAGAATTTAAATGATTAAAATAATTTCAAAGAAGTTAAAATAAATCCTAATTTTTTTTAAAAATAATAATAATTAAATATTTAAAAAAGAATTTATTGATGTTTTCAAATAATTTTAGAATAAAAAAAAATCCCAAATAAATATAATAGAACATTTTTTAAGTATCTAATCATTTTTAGAATAAACCAGAATATTCTTTAGGGTTAGGGAAAAAGTCAAAATTCTGTCTTGAAATCAGGGAAAAACTAAGTTAAATTTTTGTGTAAACTCTGAAATTTTTATTGTTATAATAACAAATTAATAATAATTAAATAAATTCAATTTAAATAAAGTAAAAATGATGTATTTTCAATGTCAAATACATTAAAAACCATTTATACTGAACCACTTATAAGTGTAGATAAATATTTTTTATATAATCCCTTCTTCCTCCTTGCCATCCTCCTCTCCATCCTTCTCGGTTTCCGCCATAACCTCTTTTTTGTTGACTTCTTTTTCCCGTACTTCCTTGCCCTCTACCAACTTCCTCTCCCTTACTCCTTCCATTTTCATAATTACTTCTGCGCCAATACCACTCCCTGCGACTTCTCCCCCCTGATTTTCCTCTCTTTCTTCCTCTCTTTACATCTAAAAGAAATAAATAATATAATTTACCGTTTTAAAATTTGAGGATATATTGTACAAACATTGTTTTGCTTGTTAACGAAACAAATTTTTCTCAAATGTCAATTTTATAAAGGTTAATTTTGGAATACCTCCTTCGCCTCCTCCTTTCTTTTCTTCATCCTCATTCAACGATCCTTCCTGTTCCTGAGTTTTGCTGCTTGACTGTTCCCATTGGCCACTCCAAACTATTCTCTGTCTCTTATTTCCTTGATCACATCCATCTATAAGAAGTAGTTTTATCAATTTAAGATTACATGAGTTTCAAACGAGTAACTTTTATTTTATTTATTTTTTATTAATTTTAATGTATTAAAAATTAAATTAATTTATTTATTTTAATTTCTTTTAATTAATTTTTTTATTTTTTATTAATTTTTATTTATTAAATATTAAATTTATTTATTTATTAATTTATTTTATTCATTTTTAATTTATTTTATTTATCTTCAATTAATTTTAATTTATTAAATATTAAATTTATTTATTTATTTTATTTTAATGTGGAAAATAATACATAGGTACTACATTATTATGAACAAAAAGTTTCATGTTTTTAATCTTACTTTTTTTTCTTTCATGCCTTTCCTTGTCCTTGCTTTCATCCAATAAGTCAATTTCCATAAATGCACGATTTGCTGAAAGGAACAACAGAATTAATTTTTTTGAAATAAATATTGATTTTATTTTAATAAATTCAATTTTATGTACTTACAATTCTTTAATAATTCTATATCTTTAGTCAATTTACAGATTTTCTCGTTTAGTTTTTCTATTGTGGAATTTTCATCACTCATCTTGACATTTAATGAATCTTATACAGACAACATAGGTTACTTATTACGAATTTCATTTGTTAATTTTACGTCATAAATACAATTATCATTGCACATGAAATTAAAAAATAATGGAAGATAAATTCATTTTGATTTCTCTTATATTTTTTTAACACAACTTTAAATAAATCCTTCGAAAAATACAATTTTTTTTAAAAATGTTGATAAAATTCTTTATGAGAATTTACTTTTAGGAAATAATAAATTAATCATTCATTAATTTTTTTGGAAAAGAAGAAAAGTATTAAAAAAATATTTATTTCACAAAAATTATTCAAGTCATAAATAATAACTTAATTTAGAAATTATGAAAAAAAATTTTTTTGTTGAAATATTGTAATTAAAATTTTTTTAACATTACGTGTGAAATTAAAAAATTAAAATTTAAAAAAAACAATTAATTCAAATTAAAATTAAAAAATTTTTTATCATTAAATTCTTACCGAATTTCTATAAAGAAATTTTTATAAAATTATCTTAAAAAAGCGTTAGTAATTCGTATAATTATTGTACAGAATTCGCACGAAAAAAAAATAGTCGAAAATTTTTGTAGAAAATTTTCACTGAACAATTGCGTACAAATTCGTATAGAATTTCTAGCGGAATTAAAAAAAATTATTTAAAAAAATTCGTTAGTAATTCCTAATAATATCAAACGTAATAATTCGTACAGAAAAGTGATCGAATCTGGAAAGAATAATATTCAGCAAAAATTGAATGCGTAATTTCTTTGAGGAACGTCTAATTTGAATTTTGAACTTTGAAGCGGTTTTTGTATGAATCGTTTTTACATAGGAAGATAGTTAAATTTTCGTAAAAATGTACTAAGATTAAATTAAATTTGTAATTAATTGAATTTTCTAATAATTTTGAATTGCAGTTATTACCAGGGTAAGAAAGAAAGAAAGGGAATATTTTTCATGAAAATCAGGAAAAAGTAATTAATAAGAATTCTGAATCAATTTTTGATGAATCGACAAAAATAAGTTTTTTTAGTCAAAAATTTAATTTTTTTTTAACTGTACTGTTTCCTGTTTTAAATCTACTTCCAGATATTTTTTTAAAATTAATTATTATGAGCAAAGGGAGCCCTAGGACATCTAAGAAATTTTTTTACCACCAGAGAAATCCATGTACAACCATATCGCCCCTCGATACAACTTTTACTGTTTTAATTGAAGAAAGGTTATAATTTCAAAATATTTTAGGTAGATTTAATACAATATTTAGAAATTATCTGCAATAATTTTCTAAAACTAATGAAAAATATAAGTAAATTTTGTATATAATTACATTTAAATTTCACATTATAGAAAAACGGATATTTTTCAATAAAAAACTAAACTTCTTGAGTTTTGAGAAACCCTTAAATTTTAATGAATTTGAAAATCTAAAATGTACTAATTTTTTCCGATTTTTTATTATTTTATCTTTTAAATTTTTCAATACATTGATAGTAAACCATATATTTAATTTCTTAAATTACTAAATTTAGAAAAAAGAAATATTGTATATAGTTTATAAATTATAAGTTTTTATACTTACTGGATAAATTGTATACTTACTACAATATATTCATTTTTGTAATATTTAAATGCACTCCATAATAATAAATTTCAGGCGAATTTTTTTAATTGATTGAAAAGCAAAAAAACGGATTGTGTGCAATACTATAATTATATTGCAACAATTTATTTTGATAAAACTCAAATAGACCACGAGAAAATACAAAATGTATATTTTGAAAGTAATAAAGTTATTATTATTATTATTATTATTATTATTATTATATTATTATTATTACTATTATGAATAATGAAAGGAATATATTGATAGATTAATTTTTCAATTTTGGAAACTAGAAAAATGGGAAATCTAGTTCTGGAAAACAACTGCCTAGAAAATTCTGAGACTTATGGAAATAATAAATCATCTTACTGAATCTGATGAAATATTTTCTTCATGCCGTCGTAGTTCTTGTAAAATTCTCCTTTGTGTCGGTTGCGAGTAATTATGGAAATCCTTGTATCGATTCATTTTTAAATTTTCTAATTCATTAGTATTAGTATATAAACACTTCAGTTAAAATATACTTTTTATTTCATATATATATATATATATATATAATATTAAGAATTATTTATTTTTCATGCTTTTTATTCTTACACAATTAAAAAAATATTTCACATTTTATTTTCAATTTAATATTTTTTTACATCATTTGACATATTTGTCGTATCGAAAATTCGTTTTTTCAATTTGAAAAAGGTAAAAACAAAGGATAAAAAAAGTGAAAATGAAAAAAAACTTTAATTTAATTTTAATTTATTTATAAAAATGATTACGAAAATCAAAATTGATGAATAAAATAATTAAAATATTTTTATTTTAAAATGCTTATTAATTTTAATTATTGAAAGAATAATTTTTATTCAAATCAATTCGAAGATATTTAATACTTTTGTGCTATGTTCACTGCGTTGGTTATAACTGACAAAGTTCAGTTAATTGAATGACATTTATTCTGAAATCTAACTGTCGAAAAAAATGTCGTCCACGAGAAAAATGTATTGCCTGATTTTCTGGTGTAAGGATCAAAGTTATAGTGTAGTGGAAGAGCCGGAGGATTCGAAAAATCTTCCAGATGGAGAAGAAACTGAACTCTTCGAAAATGGAGTAGCTTATAAAGCAATTATTTTGTCACGAAGTGGTTAGTATCGTTTATTACAAAAAATAAATAAAAAAATTTTTTTATTTATATTTTAAATGATTTAATAATATAATATAATGTTAAATAATAAATAATAAATTAAAAAATTTAATTTAAAATAAAATTTTTAATTTTTTTTAAAATGAAAATTATTTAAATTTTTATTTTAAAAGTAAGTAAAATAAAATATAAAACAAAAAAAATAATAACTAATTTTATTAGTTTTTAAAAATATTTAAGTAGTTTAATTAATTTAATTATTTATATTTTTTTAATTACATTATATTATATTTGTTATTTTCTATATTTATTATTTATTATTTATTATTATATGATATATATTACATATACTGGCAAATTTTAAGCGCAAAATACTGTATTTATTTTATTATTATTATTTAAATGCATAGGATTTTCCCGCTTTTAAAAATAATTTGAAAATTTACTATTTTAGAAGACAGAAAATACCTAATGTCATTGGAAGTTTCAAAAGATGGGAAAATAATGAAGAAAGCTAAAAATCCAGCGAAATCTGTTGCAAAGAAACATGATGCGGTGTCAGAAGCAAAAATAAAAAACAGACAAAGAAATGAGGTGCAAAATGAAGTAAACGCCAAAATTCAAAAATTGACATCATTGACAAGTGCATTAAAGGAAAAGGGTAATTAATTATTTAAATATTTAATTATTTTAATATTTTCGGTTTTACATAAATTTTGTTAAGAATAGTGTTTAATAAAAATTTATACAAAAATAAAAAAAAATCTTCAAGTATAAATTTCATAATGAAAATTAACTTCTAAAAATTATATTATATTTTCGAAGAAAAGCAACTCTTAAAATTTTTTCCTTCTAATTTTTACAAATTCAATTAATTATTTTTTTAATTATATAAAAATTATTTTAAGAAATTCAATTCTTAATATTTTTAAAATCTAATTCTTAGAATTGTTTAGTCATAATTTCAAGATTTAATTAACTTCGAACAAAATAATATAAAATTTGTATATATGTATAATTAAAAACTATTGTCATTCAAAATTATTTAAAATTTTATAAAAAAAATTAATTTTTTAAATTTCAACTTTGAAAATCATTAGAACAATACTCTTAAATAAACTATTAATCGATCACTTAAACATGTAACATTTACTTGAAAAATATTCTTACAGGTGATAAACCAAAACAAATCAGGGACCAGGGAAAGAAGAGAGCAAAAACAACCACTAAGACAAGTGATGCGGATGACGACAGTGAATTTTCTGCAGAGGAGGTTACTGCTCCAAAATCTTCAAAATCCCAGATACACAACGGTAATTATTTTGATCGCATTAATAGAAAAAAAAATTTACAAACAAACAACCCTATAATATAAATTAAATTATTTTTCGAAAAATTACATTACAATATTTCTAAAATTTAATTCTCAGAATTGTGTTATAATAAATTAATGATATTCAAATTATCTTCGAGAAAAGTAAACTAAACTTTTTAAAAATTCACTTTTTTACAATTATTCAGATTTCAGAGAAATTGTAATCATATTTATAATTAAAATTCTTCTAGAATTTGATTATTTTTTTTACAGTGTTAAGGAAAATCAACTTTTGAAAATTTTTCGATTGTATATAATTAAAAACTATTATCATTCAAAAATTATTTTAAAATCTTTTTCAAAAACTGATTTTTAGAATTTAAACTTTGAAAAAAACTGAACTTTCGAAAATTATTAGACCAACGCATTTACAAGACACTCAAAAAAACTATTAATCGAACCCTTGAGCATCTAAAATAATTTACCTCAATAACCTTTATAGGTGATGGAACAAAAAAGATCAGAAACCCGGTGAAGGGGATTTCAAAAGCAAGCAGAAAAATATATAAAGGGGATAGCGAGAGTGATGAGCTTTCTGAAGAGGAGAAATTAATTAGTGAACCGAAATCTTCAAAATCAAAAATTCAGAAAGGTAATTCCTTTGTTCGTATTGAGAAAAAAAACAATTCCACAAAAAAATCACTTTACTACTCTGACGTAAAATAGAGATAGCAGAAAGCTTTTTGCAAAAGCTACACTAATGGACAAAAATGAGCCATTATTGGGCTAAAACTACGTTTAGTTTTTTTAAATTATACAAAAATTATTTTAAGAAATTAAGTTATTTTCAAAAAATTACATGAGAATATTTTTAAAATCAAATTTACAGAATTGTGTTATGATAATTTAAAGATTGAATTATCTTTGAACAAAGTAATTTAAACTTTTTAAAAATTAACTTATTTAGAATATTTTTTAAAATTTTAGAAAAAATCTTTTGACGAATTTTATAATTATAATTATAATTTTTAATAACAAATACATTTTTGGAGGAATTTTATGAAAATTCTATTAAAAATAATTGTTATAATTTATTGAAATAATTGAATTCCTAAAAATAATTATATTATGTAGGTACGAAAATAATTGAATACCTGTAAAAATTTTATTATTTATAAAAGCAATTGAATGATTACGAAGAAATTTGAAAAAATTTCTAAATAATTGAATTCCCGTGAAATGTTTATTATTTTATGAAAATAATTAAATGTTTGCGTAGAATTTTATTAAAATTTATTTAAATAATATAATTGTTTTGGAAAATTTTATTAAAATAGTAAAAAATTAAATAAAATTAAATTCAGGAAAATTTTAAATTGTATTTCAAATAAGCGGATTTTCATTCTGTTTTATTTAACTTAACTAATGTAACGGCCTTATTTTTTAAACAAACTATTAATCTAGAACTTAAACATCTCAAATTTATCTGAAAAATTGTAACCTCAATATTTTTCAAACAATGATTTACTTTCCAAAATTCAAACAAAATAAATTTAGCAAAAATTAATAAAATTTAAGGTTACTTAGGAACGATTAAATATGATGCAAAAGGGTGGGCGCCAGTCCTAAAAGGACACTCAACAAAATTCACAAAAAGGACAAAACAGATTTCTAAATAATCCCGAATAAACAAAGGCCACCAGGCTAATTACCGGCAATTATTTAAATTAAATTAAATTTATTTATTATCGACACACGAGGCCACCAGGCTAAGTGTCAATCAATAAACAAATACACAACAAAAAGACAAAAACCTTTTGAGACAAACTAATTATCAATACACAAAGGCTACCAAGCTAAGTATTAATAATTTTTGTATTTATCTCAAAAGAAACAGAATCAAAATTAAGACACCAATTTAATCTTCCCAAAATATGTCCAAGCTAGCTACAGTCCCATAACTGGAAAATAGTAGAGGGGGTGATTCGTTATTTAACCAAAAATAAATATCCGCAAAAATTAAGTCAATAAAAATCGAAAATTAACAAAAAGAAATTAACAATTTATTCAGTAAATTAGAATTTCAAGGTTAGACACAAAAATTAAATTAAATAGTCATTTTGACAATAATCGCTAATTTTGAGGTTAGACAATAACAAAATTGATGTGATTCCATATAATTTCAAAATTAATTATCAAAATATTTAAATTTGACAAACTAAAAAAAATCAAGCGAATATTAAACTTATTCTAAAATAGAATAAGGATTCTTTTCAATTCGAGATATATATAGGATGGACAATATAATCGAAACTAAAATCTTGACATTTAGTCAGATCAAAAAAAAAATTAATAATCGAATGATATCTCAATTAAATTAAAGATTTAAATCATTAAATTAAAATAAAAATAAAAAAAAATAAGACATTCAGTCTCGAAAATCAAGAAAATAGCAAATTGATAACTCCTCTCGAGATTCCCCAATGGTTTTGACTTAATTCTCCAAATTATTCAAAATTAATTAGATTCTTTAAAAAGAAAAGAAATGACAAAAAAAATAGAAAAATATTCTTATAGGTGATAAGCCAAAACAGTTCAGGGGTCAGGTGCAAAGGAATTCAAAACCAACCTTGAGACATATTGAAGATAGCGATAATGATTTTTTTGAAGAGGAGTCAATAATTGCCGATGCTAAACCTTTAAATTCTAAAATCGATAGCGAGAGTGAAGATTCTGAAAAGGAAGAAATCATTACTGATCCTCAATCTTTAAAATCAAATTTTCAGAACGGTAATTACCGTTCCCCAACAAATTACCTAATTTTAGATTCCTAAACGTATTTTCCTAACATTTATTTTTCCTAATAGTTACTTTTTCCTAAAACTATTTTTCAAATTCATTTTCCCTAACTCAATTTTCTTAAAACATTCTTTTCCGAATAATATAATGTTTTCTAATATATTTTTTTATGACGAAATACGATCTGCAATTGTTGTTTCAGCAGCAACAAATGTCGAAAGCTAAAATTAGCTTGTCTGTCTAAAAACTGCTACTTCTACTTAAAAAGAAAAAAATTCCTATACCCAAAAATAGTTTTTACATTTTTCCCAACGAAACAAATGCGTAACCTAAAAAAATTGGTTTGTCTTACCAACAATTACCGTTTCTACTTAAAAATTGAAAAAGAAGGTTAAAGAAATGACTTACAAAGTAGATTTGTCTAATTAAAAATAAATTTTTCCTAAAAAAGAATTTTTATTTACAGTTTTTATTGAAAAAGTAAGTTCCACTTACAAAGTGGTGGAATTTTCTTGTGAAAAATAGTAATTTCCACTTTCTTAAATAATTAAGTTCCAGGGCAACCTTATTTCTTTACATTTTAATCTATAATAATAAAAGATCAAAAAATATTTTTAAAGGTGGCAGTATGATCCTTGGAAATAATCCACAAAATTCGCAACATTCTGCGGAAGGCGTGGCAGTAATGGTGGAATCCTTTTTCCCAACTGGTTAGAATTAATGCTTTTTAACTTAATACTAGTCTCCTATCCAAAAATCTACCTCTAAATATTTCCGACCAGATAGCACGAGACCTTGCGTCAAGGTTAAGGTTTCATTACACGGTAATGAAACGTGTTATCTGGGCGAGAGGTTCATAAAAATATTCATAAAATACTCCATGGAATATTTCGGGAATGTACTCCCCAGAGTTCCTGGGAAGTATCCCAGAAATATTTTAATGTAAAAGATTACATTTATTTTAAAACCTCTCGATTATTATTATTGTTAATTCATTATTTAATTTACAACATTTTTCGTTATAAAATTATTTAATCAAAATTAAAATTAAATATGATTATTTTTTTAGTAACCCCCGAAATTGTAAGGTTCTTGAAAGAACTTGCTGCATATGCGGAAAAAAAATTGGATCCAAATGCACCTTCCAATTCAGTTAGTTATTTCTTACAATATATAACAAATTATATTTTTCAAAAATTACATATTACTTAATTAGTTACATTTTTAACACATTTAATTTCTGATATAGTTTGAGAATCAGACTCAGAGTACAAGAAAAGAATCATCGGCCAAGATAACAATTGTTAACGATGCGCTGGTTATTTCTAAAGCCAATGAAATTGAATTTACCAGATTTAAAAAAGGCCTGAAGAAATGATAAGAAGATTGATGTTAGAATTGGTCGGTAAGGAAGAGTTAAAAAAAATGACAGCCTTAAAGCATTCAAGATCTGGGAAACCGGGAAAGGGAATTCCGGAGAAAATACGGAATGCAGTTTACAGTAAGTAAAAATGTTTCTGGAGGTAGATTTTCTAATCACAATAATAAAATGTTAAATACTTATTTGACATTAGTGAATTTAGAACTGCTCATTCGTAACAATAATCCAGAAAACAATTACTTACGAATTTTTTATTAAATTAAAAAAAATTAAATTAAAAAAATCTACTGTTCTCATTAACATATTTTCCAAAAATTTTCAACCAATTTTTAGAAAGAAATTTGGACAATATTCATGTGAATTATTAAAGAAAATTATAAAAAAAATTTAAGAAATTCTGATAAAATTTGGATAAAAATTATGTACGTAAATGTTTTACCAAAAGTTTTTTCAAAAAATTTCTACCAATTATCACAACGAATTTTGTACAATATTTGTGTTAATTACTAATTTTTTTGTAAATTTTTTTAAAATTCTGCTCTCAATTTGATTAGGGAATTCTGCACTCAATTTTTCTTCTAATTTACTTTTCAATAATTTTTTTTTCAATTATTTTTCAAAAATTCCGCACGAAATATAAATTGAATTCCACACGCAATTTTTCTCTTAATATAATTTTCAAAAATTTCTATCACTTTTACTAACGAATATTTTTACAACATTTGTGCAAATTAATATTCTGCACGTAAAAGTTTCCCCAAAAGTTTTTTAAAAAAATTTCAAGCACAAAATAGTAATTCGCACGATTAAAAATTCCCTGAAAGTAAATACGGGATTTATTAAGAATTTACGACCGCAAGTTTCTAGAAAATATTTTCACGTAGGTGATTAAAATTAAAAAAGAAAATCAATATTAAAATTTAATAATTTTTTAAAAATATTTTTTAGATTACGTGAAAGCCAAATCAAAAGGAATCACATACGAAAAATATATTGAAACAATAAACGCCCAATGCTGCACACTCCGCAATCCCAAAAAGAGAACAAATACTCAAATCAACCAAAAAGCGACAGAAAACACACAGAAGGAGGACAGAGAAGATAAAGAAAATAATGCAAGCTTAGAGCAAAATCTTGAACCAAACGCGAAAAAAAAGAGACAAGAAAATGAATAATTTGAAAAATTTACAAGAATTATTTTATTTTTAAATTTTTTATTTCATTATTCAGTTATTACCAAATTCTAAGCAACTTTCCCATAGGCGTTTTGTATGTGTTAGCTATTGTTTACAACAATTTTGTTTATTTAAATTTTGCAAATTTTTGAACGATACATAAACTACAATTTTCTAAAGTTTCATCGCTTTCTTACGGCACAGATTTTTTTATTTCGAATTTATTATAAAAAACTACAAAAATCAGAACAAAATTTTAGCGGATGCTGGATATTGTTTATAAGAATTTGGTTAATTTAATTTTTAAAAAATTATCACTAATGTATAAACTACACTTTTCTAAAGTTACATCGTTTTCTTACCCCTTAGATTTCTTTTAATTTAAAATTTACTCAAAAATAGTATTGTTTGACGCTTATGGGAAGGAGCTGAACGCGACTGCTCGTTATACAGCCGGCTATTACATTATTAGTATAATATAATCTAATAAATAAAATCATTATACCATTACACTAACACAATTATAAAACAAACTTTGCACTCTGTTGACAAATTATTAATTGAAAGCAATAAATTTATTTTAAGATAAAAAAAATACAATAGAAAAATATGATATGAATCATCATAAACACTAAAATTATATTAACAATTGATTGTTGTCTACATAGTTCAATTTTAAAAAAACAGGTTCAATGAAATTAGAAAGTGTCACCAGGGATATCCTCGGGCTGAAAAAGAGTAAAAATGTCATTTACAAAAAATTTGTAAAATGTTTAGTTACGCTTCTACTGTTGTGGAGACAAGGGATCAATGATGCTGCGCTATTGGCAGTCAAGAGACGGGTAAAAAGGGACACAAGGGTTGTCCCTGGGTTCTCAAATTAAAAAAAGAAAAAAATTCAAAGCTCTTTTGCTGCGCTTTTGGCAGTCAAGAGACGCGTGTAAAGTGACGCCAGGGTTGTCCCTGGGTTCTCAAATTAAAAAAGAAAAAATATTCAAAGATCTTTTGCTGCTCTTTTGGCAGTCAAGAGACGGGTAAAAAGTGACGCCTGGGTTGTCCCTGGGTTCTAAAATTAAAAAAAAAAAAATATTCAAAGATCTTTTGCTGCTCTTTTGGCAGTCAAGAGACGGGTAAAAAGTGACGCCTGGGTTGTCCCTGGGTTCTCAAATAAAAAAAAGAAAAAATATTCAAAGTTGTTTCGCTGCGCTTTTGGCAATCAAGAGAAACGAGAAAGGTAACGCCAGGGTTGTCCCTGGGTTCTCAAATTAAAAAAATTAAAAATATTCAAAGTTGTTTTGCTGCTCTTTTGGCAGTCAAGAGACGGGTAAAAAGTGACGCCAGGGTTCTCCCTGGGTTCTCAAATTAAATAAATTAAAAATATTCAAAGTTATTATGCTGCTCTTTTGGCAGTCAAGAGACTCTCAAATTAAATAAATTAAAAATATTCAAAGTTATTATGCTGCTCTTTTGGCAGTCAAGAGACGCGTGTAAAGTGACGCCAGGGTTGTCCCTGGGTTCTCAAATTAAAAAAAGAAAAAATTTCAAATCTCTTTTGCTGCGCTTTTGGCCGTCAAGAGGCACGAGAAAGGTGACGTTAGGGTTGTCCCTGGGTTCTCGAATTAAAAAAAAAAGATCTTTTGCTGCTCTTTTGGCAGTCAAGAGACGCGTGAAAAGTGACGCCAGGGTTTTCCCTGGGTTTTTAAATTAAAAAAAGAAAAAATTTCAAAGCTCTTTTGCTGCGCTTTTGGCAGTCAAGAGACACGAGAAAGGTGACGCCAGGGTTGTCCCTGGGTTCTCAAATTAAAAAAAGAAAAAATATTCAAAGATCTTTTGCTGCTCTTTTGGCAGTCAAGAGACGCGTGTAAAGTGACGCCTGGGTTGTCCCTGGGTTCTCAAATTAAAAAAAGAAAAAATTTCAAATCTCTTTTGCTGCGCTTTTGGCCGTCAAAAGGCAAGTAAAAAGTGACGCCAGGGTTGTCCCTGGGTTGTCAAATTAAAAAAGAAAAAATATTCAAATCTCTTTTGCTGCGCTTTTGGCAGTCAAGAGACACGTGTAAAGTGACGCCAGGGTTGTCCCTGGGTTCTCAAATTAAAAAAAGAAAAAATTTCAAATCTCTTTTGCTGCGCTTTTGGCCGTCAAGAGGCACGAGAAAGTGACGCCAGGGTTGTCCCTGGGTTCTCGAATTAAAAAAAAAGATCTTTTGCTGCTCTTTTGGCAATCAAGAGACACGAAAAAGTGACGCCAGGGTTGTCCCTGGGTTCTCAAATTAAAAAAAGAAAAAATATTCAAAGATCTTTTGCTGCTCTTTTGGCAGTCAAGAGACGGGTTAAAAGTGACGCCTGGGTTGTCCCTGGGTTCTCAAATTAAAAAAAGAAAAAATATTCAAAACTCTTTTGCTGCGCTTTTGGCAATCAAGAGACACGTGTAAAGTGACGCCAGGGTTGTCCCTGGGTTCTCAAATTAAAAAAAAAAAAAATATTCAAAGTTGTTTTGCTGCGCTTTTGGCAATCAAGAGACACGAGAAAGGTAACGCCAGGGTTGTCCCTGGGTTCTCAAATTAAAAAAATTAAAAATATTCAAAGTTGTTTTGCTGCTCTTTTGGCAGTCAAGAGACGGGTAAAAAGTGACGCCAGGGTTGTCCCTGGGTTCTCAAATTAAATAAATTAAAAATATTCAAAGTTCTTTTGCTGCTCTTTTGGCAGTCAAGAGACGGGTAAAAAGTGACGCCTGGGTTGTCCCTGGGTTCTCAAATTAAAAAAAGAAAAAATATTCAAAGTTGTTTTGCTGCGCTTTTGGCAATCAAGAGACACGAGAAAGGTAACGCCAGGGTTGTCCCTGGGTTCTCAAATTAAAAAAATTAAAAATATTCAAAGTTGTTTTGCTGCTCTTTTGGCAGTCAAGAGACGGGTAAAAAGTGACGCCAGGGTTCTCCCTGGGTTCTTAAATTAAATAAATTAAAAATATTCAAAGTTATTATGCTGCTCTTTTGGCAGTCAAGAGACGCGTGTAAAGTGACGCCAGGGTTGTCCCTGGGTTCTCAAATTAAAAAAAGAAAAAATTTCAAATCTCTTTTGCTGCGCTTTTGGCCGTCAAGAGGCACGAGAAAGGTGACGTTAGGGTTGTCCCTGGGTTCTCGAATTAAAAAAAAAAAGATCTTTTGCTGCTCTTTTGGCAGTCAAGAGACGGATTAAAAGTGACGCCCGGGTTGTCCCTGGGTTTTTAAATTAAAAAAAGAAAAAATTTCAAAGCTCTTTTGCTGCGCTTTTGGCAGTCAAGAGACACGAGAAAGGTGACGCCAGGGTTGTCCCTGGGTTCTCAAATTAAAAAAAGAAAAAATATTCAAAGCTCTTTTGCTGCTCTTTTGGCAGTCAAGAGACGCGTGTAAAGTGACGCCAGGGTTGTCCCTGGGTTCTCAAATTAAAAAAGAAAAAATATTCAAAGATCTTTTGCTGTTCTTTTGGCAGTCAAGAGACGCGTGTAAAGTGACGCCAGGGTTGTCCCTGGGTTCTCAAATTAAAAAAAGAAAAAATATTCAAAGCTCTTTTGCTGCGCTTTTGGCCGTCAAAAGACAAGTGAAAAGTGACGCCAGGGTGGTCCCTGGGTTGTCAAATTAAATAAAAAAAAAAAATTTAAAGTTATTTTGCTGCTCTTTTGGCAGTCAAGAGACGCGAGAAAAGTGACGCCAGGGTTGTCCCTGGGTTCTTAATTTAAAAAAAGAAAAAATATTCAAAGTTGTTTTGCTGCGCTTTTGGCAATCAAGAGACACGAGTAAGGTAACGCCAGGGTTGTCCCTGGGTTCTCAAATTAAAAAAAATTATAAAAATATCAAAGTTGTTTTGCTGCTCTTTTGGCAGTCAAGAGACGGGTAAAAAGTTACGCCAGGGTTGTCCCTGGGTTCTCAAATTAAATAAATTAAAAATATTCAAAGTTGTTTTGCTGCTCTTTTGGCCGTTAGGAGACGGTCAAAAAGTGACGCCAGGGTTGTCCCGGGGTTGACAAAGTAAAAAATTGTGATGGAAAAAATGTCAAAGTTTGAAAGCCGCTGTTCTGAAGGCGAAAAGACTATGAAGTGTGTAGCCAGGGTTATTGCTTGGTTTTTTCACAGCAAAATTGTATTGTTTAGAGCTGCGGTATAGCCAGGCATTTCCCATTCCCTGGGAAGCGATCATTAGCTAGGGTGGTCCCAGTCTTGTGATCTTTCTTGTCCCGGGCTTGTACCAAGGTTGTTATAGCCTTTTTGAAACCTTCGCCCAGGGTGATGCCATCCTTTACTCATTTTTACGCGGGCTCTAGTGGTAAAATAAAGGAAAGGTGTGGAATTGTGCGTGTTGTTTGGATTATGTTAGCCTCTTCAACAGGAAACTACATTTGGCGTCGCTGGCAAATCGTTTCTAATTTTCTCTCTATCTTAGCATCATCGGTCGTCTTGGCGGGAAGTTCCACACTTTGAGGAAGTAGTGTCTCGGTGTTATTGGTTAGTCGAGTTGTTTTTGGGTAAATAATCAAGGAAAGCGAATCAACGAACGGTTTAGATGCTTATATTAAAAATATTATTTTTAATTAAATTAACCGGTCGCAGTGTACATTTAATTACTTTATTTTAAACTCTCGTTTTTCTACTTGTTCAATAAATAATACTATGTCATATTGAGAATTCCTAATCTCTGTTTTATTCTCAACAATGATCCTTGTTTTTATGTTGCTCCTCCGACTTAAACCCCCTTAAGGCTGCATCCAATGAGCTTAAACAGAATATAATAAAATTAAGTACACATTCTTAATTATTATTGAAAAAGATTAGATAATGTGCATGTTGACGAGTGAGAGCACATAATTTTATTGTTCAATTTATTTGTTCATGTTAAGTGTTTCAGTTTAATGTTAATTATTTTGTGTTCTCGATTTGTAGAATAAGTTCCTTTAGTTAGACCTTTACATTTTCACGTTCGATTGTTATATTGTGACCCGTGGAGAGAGGGAGGGGCCTTTGAGCTCTAAGCATTGTATAGAGCGGCGCCCTCTTGCCTGGAGGGATCGGTGAGGCCGCCAAGCCCCCTCCACTTCCCCTGCTTTTAATCCTTGTCCCCGAAATTGATCGGCCATTGCGGTCGTTAACAGTGCACATTACCGATTTTCTGGATTTTAACGGTGATATATGTATATGTTACCGGTTAAATCCGAAATTTAGTCAATTCGCGAAATGCCTAAACTTTTCAGGAATTATCCGAACTTCCTAGAGATTCATAGGCATTTCCCAAAATGACTAAGCATTTTGGGAAATTCACAAGTCGATTTAGACAAATTGGAAAGTTAAAGATAGACGGCCATGAATGGATGTAAACACACTGTTTACAAAATTTTTAATTAATTATGGAATTAATAAATAGGAGTGACAGAAATATATTCAGCAGTTGTTAGTAATAATTCGAGTAAGTATAAAATAATTGTACAAGAAGAATATGATAAAATCTTAAAAGATATGATGGAAGTAAATTCAAGTCGAAAAAACTAGTCGCCACTAGTTTTTGGACCATTTAACTTAAATTTTGGCTACAGAAAGAGTATAGTTATCAGATATGGGGATTGAATTTTTGGTTTTCATAGAGTGTGAAACTCTCTTTCTTTAAGAAACTTTTGAATCTCCCTAACTGTACCCCAAACTACGCGGTGAGAATAGAGACAGGTGCTTCACATCTTGCTCTGTTAGTTCTCAAAAACACTCTTTCGTGGTTAAATAAAATTCTTTTAATGGAAAACTCTCGAATTCCAAAAAGGTGTTTAATGAGATTAATAAATCTGTCAAGAAAGAACCCGAAAAATAAGTTTAGTTGGATGACTCAGATAAAAACCAAGTTTTTTTTTAGCCCTGCGGTCTTTCAGAACTTTGGGACATTTTAGGTCCTACTTCCACTTTTGTAAATTGCGATTTTGTTCTTAAGGAATTTTCTATTTATTTGAAAAATCATGACCTTAAAAGTCTAAAGCTATTGAAAAGCCTTGAAATCTTTCTGTTTCTTTCTTTGCATGAAGGTACTCAAAATTATTTAAAATTACGTTTGCCTATTTTCTATAAAAAAATGTATGCACAATTGAGACTGCTCAATCGTCATGTGACAAGAATTGTTTTTGACCGTAAAAAATTTGCCTTCTACCTTGATGCAACTTGCACCACTTATTATTTGGAGGAGGAATCTATATTCCATAATATTTTAATTTTATGTCCTGCCTGTACGCATCTATTTGCTCCTATTCTTAATAGTGAATCTAACAATTTACCTGATATGGATAAATGGTTAAATATTCTGTCATCATCGAAACCATATACATGTGTTGTAAGCAAGAGTAAATAAATAAATTGCATAATTAATTAAAAATTTTGTAAACAGTGTGTTTACATCAATTCATGGCCTATCTTCAACTTTCCAATTTGACTAAATCTACTTGAGTATTTCGCAAAATGCTTAGTCAATTCGGAAAATGCCTATTAATCTCTAGGTAGTTCGGACAATTCCTGAAAAGTTTAGACATTTCGCGAATTGCCTGAATTTCAGGGTTTTCCGGTAACACATATATAAAATAATTCTGATTTCAAATTTTATTAATTGGATAGAATAGAAATTAATTTATATTATAGAAGAAAATTCCGAGAAATTCTATAAGTGTTTACTTAGACAAGTAAGCATATTTTGTTCGCAATATGTCATCTTCATCTTTTGAGTCTAACATTAAATACATGAAGTTTATATTATTATCATGTGGATATTGGCCTTTTGTTTCATATAAAATTTTGAACATTCAATATGTAATACTTGGAATATTGAACACGAGCTGGACAGCATCTCTTGTAACTAGAATTGACTCAATTGTATTTATTTTCTTTTAAGATTTATACTCAAACATATTAATTCTTTTGAATAACAGGTAACCAACTTTTTGAAAAATTCGAATGACTTCACTCTTTTCATTGAAAATTTTACGTTTTTTGCTGTTGCAATATTAACATTAGTAACATTTATCAATCAATTATTAACCATGAAAAAAGTATGTATATGTATTAAACTTGGAAAATTTCTAGGACATTGACGGTATGTATATGAAACTTGTAAATAGTATGTCTATAATATGCTATGTATTAATTTCAGTTAAAAGTCATTTTATCAATAATAATAAATGATTTTGAACGTTCAAAAAGCTGTAAGAATTATTTTAATATAATGAAAAAATCTGTAAAAATGACAAAAATAGTGTCCACAGTATATGTGAGTAAGTATATATATAATATAACGGAATCCTTTTTATGAAATCAGTTAGGTAAGAAAAAGACACTCTTATGTCATGTTCTTTGGATAGAGAAAGTATGACAAGGGTGAGATTTTCTTTTGGTAAAAGAGGACAGAGAATGGGTATTGCAACATTTGAAAAATTCTAACTTAAAATTATTGTAATGTTGCAGTAATGTTGTTATGTTCGACTGAATAAACATTCCAGAAATATTACAAAATAATATTCAAAAAAGTTCTTTTTAAAGTTGCTTGAACATTTTTAAGTAATGTTGTTCAAATATTGCTTTGAATGATGTACAGAAATGATGTTCCCGTTTAGAAGACATTCATTTTAATTTGATGTTATATTAAATGGTATAATTATTTTTAGTCTATACAGGAATAGTATTGACAATGTACTTTAATGAAGCCTGGATTCATGCAATGATTACAAACATTTTTTTAGCGGAAAATGAAACAAGAATACAGAAATATGCAGCTGATGTAGATTATCATTTTTTCAATACATCTGAGCATTATATATTTACAACTGCTCATTTGTTCATTGGGGGATATTTTTCAATTGAGATTATTGTATGTGTTGATATGTTGCTCTTTTGTTTTGCTGAACACACTTGTGGACTGTACAAAATTTTAAAGTAAGAGAAAATTATATATATAATATATATTACAAAAAGATATCGCCGCCGCCGCTGTTTCAAGATTTTTTGACCTACAGGTCAAGAGTTGACCTGTAGTTTCTCCCCTTAAAATTTAGGTCAACTTTGAGGGCAGTTTTCACCTACGCATCAAAAATTGACAAAGAATTCCCGCTACCCTCAAAATTTAGGTTAATTTTGAGGGCAGTTTTTGACCTAGACGTCAAAATTTGACAAAGAATTAACGCTACCCTCAAAAATTAGGTCAATTTTTAGGGCAGTTTTGACATAGACGTCAAAATTTCTCTTAAAATTTAGGTCAATTTTAAGGGCAGTTTGGACCTACACATCAAAAATTTGACAGAGAATTCCCACTTCCCTTCAAAATTTAGGTCAATTTTGAGGGCAGTTTTGACCTACACGTCAAAGTTTGACAAAGAATTCCCGCTACCCTAAAAATTTAGGTCAATTTTGAGGGCAGTTTTGAACTAGACGTCAAAATTTGACAAACAATTTCTGCTACCCTCAAAATTTAGGTCAATTTTGAGGGCAGTTTTGACCTACGCATCAAAATTTGACAATGATTTCCACGCTACCCTAAAAAAAGGTCAATTTTGAGGGCAGTTTGATATAGGCGTTAAAAATTCTCTCAAAATTTAAGTCAATTTTAAGGGCAGTTTGGACCTAGACGTCAAAATTTGACAAAGAATTCCCGCTACCCTCAAAATTTAGGTCAATTTTGAGGCAGTTTTGACCTAGACGTCAAAATTTCTCTTAAAATTTAGGTCAATTTTAAGGGCAGTTTGGACCTAGACGTCACAATTTGACAGAGAATTCCCGCTTCCCTCAAAATTTAGGTCAATTTTGAGGGCATTTTGACCTACGCATCAAAATTTGACAATAATTTCCACGCTACCCTAAAAAAAGGTCAATTTTGAGGGCAGTTTTGATATAGGCGTTAAAAATTCTCTCAAAATTTAAGTCAATTTTAAGGGCAGTTTGGACCTAGACGTCAAAATTTGACAAAGAATTCCCGCTACCCTCAAAATTTAGGTCAATTTTGAGGGCAGTTTTGACCTAGACGTCACAATTTGACAGAGAATTCCCGCTTCCCTCAAAATTTAGGTCAATTTTGAAGGCAGTTTTGACCTATACATCAAAATTTGACAAAGAATGCCCGCTACCCTCAAAATTTAGCTCAAGTTTGAGGCCAGCTTTGACATAGACGTCAAAATTTGTCAAACAATTTCCGCGCGCAGTCTTAATGATGAGGTGAAGTTTGCCATCTGACCTAACAATGTAAGGTAATTTTAAAATTGTGTTTGCTCTTACACCTATCATCTTGACCTAATTTTGACGTTTTATTTTTACTCCCTCATTTAGTTACGTCATAATCTATGTGGAATTTGACTTTTATTTAACTACAACTTAAAAAGGGACAATAAAGGACAATAAACGTATCTATGATACGTCAAAATCTATGTAAAATTTGACGCCTTTTTAACCTATAGGTTAAAATGGGTTAAAATATATGTCAAAGTTTAATCTAATTTTTGACATATAGATAAAAAAGGTCCATAACGATTGTTACATTACGTCAAAGTCTATGTGTATTTTGTCATGTATTGTATGCAATTTATTAAGATGCATTGATATTAAGAAAAAATTACTTTAAATTTATAAAAATTTAAATAAATATAAAAATAGAGATAGGGGGTTGGCGCGCGAAGCGCGCAGGGGGGCGAAGCCCCCCTAGTATACATATATATATATATATATATATATATATATATATATATATATATATATATATATATATATATATATATATATATATATATATAAAGCATTCTTTGTCAAATTTTACCCCCTATCTGTCCATTTTTAATTTCAACGAAAAAATCAAAAAAGGGCTTAAATTAAAGCTTGGAACCTCTACTTCTATTTGCATGGTGGCCTTTTTTAAAAATTCAAGATGCTGGACTTGTACGTCGCGTTAAAGCTGTCGAGGAGCATAAAAAAATTCTACTTTTTGCTAAAAAAATATGAATTTTAAAGTAAAAATAGTTTATTTTTTTGGCACAAAACATACCTCTTTATACGTACTTTATTTACCCTTATTGACATTTTCGAAATTTCAAAATGGCGGATTCAATATGGCCGAAAAAATATTAATTTTTGTCAATCTTTGCGAAACTTACTATTACGGAGTTACTTGGGTCTCTGATTAAGAATCTGAAGTCAGTTTTGCAAAATACAAAATGGCGGATCTAATATGGCGGACCTATTTTTCAAAAATCGTACTTTTCTGCTTGAAAGTTGTTACTCAGGGGTTTTTAACCCCTTGACTGTGGATGACGTGTATACACGTCATGGCCCAAACAAGAAAACATCTTAACGTATATTCGCAAAAATTCTTACCCAGGGGTTTTTGGGGTCGCTGATCACGATTCTGAAGTCATATTTTCAAAATACATAATTTTTCATCCAAAATGGCCGCTAAAAATTTTGAAAAATTTCAAAAGTGAATAAATTTTTTTAAAAATTCTTACTCGGGGGTTTTTCGGGTCGCTGATCACAATTCTAAAGTCAGATTTTCAAAATAAATAATTTTTCATCCAAAATGGCCGCCAAAAATTTTGAAAATCTTTTAAAGTAGATACATTCTTTTTAAAATTCTTACTCGGGGGTTTTTGGGGTCGCTGATCACGATTCTGAAGTCATATTTTTAAAATAAATAATTTTTCATACAAAATGTCCGCCAAAAATTTTGAAAAATTTCAAAAGTGGATAAATTTTTTTAAAAATTCTTACTATTTCAACTTTGAAAAACTAATAACAGATGCGTAATCAGCGACTACGAAAACCCCCGAGTAACGAATTTTAAGCGAATCTAATGAATTTTTCAAAATTGTGTCTGCCATTTTGGATCCGCCATTTTGAATTTTAAAAAACTAATGTCAGATTCGTAATCAGCGACCACGAAAACCTCCTAGTAACCCCAAAAACCCCTTAGTACATAGTGTTATGAAAATTTATTCACAAGAAGGTCTTACACATTTTGGGACCATTTTTGTTATATTTTAGCTGCACACTGAAGGGGTTAAGGTCGCTGATTACGAATCTGAAGTCATTTTATGCAAAATTCAAAATGGCGGATCCAATATGTCCGAAAAATATAAATATTTGTCAATTTTTGCGAAACTTACTATTAAGGGGTTATTTGGGTCGGTGATTACGAATCTGAAGTCCAGTTTTGCAAAAAGAAAATGGCGGATCCAATATGGCAGATCCATTTTTTAAAAATCGTCCTTCTTGCTTGAAACTATTTACGCTCTGTTTTTATTAATTGCACTTGATATTTAGTTATTCTTATTAGTACAGTAGGATCTTTGAATAGTGCAGTTCTGAACAGTGCAGTCATTAGTGAGTTGAGTAGACAAGGGGTTTCGGGGGGCAAAGGGAAAGGGACTTTGTGACGTCAAATACAGTGCCGTCGCTCATTTGATTATTTAGTATAATTTAGTGGTGCCCGGTATTTAGTAGTGGGGGGACCCTTAATTTTCTTGACACGGACCTGAATATTTTAGTTTTTACTTGCTTCGAACAGTGCTCAATATTCTCGACGACTGCACTATTGAAATATCCTACTGGTACTTCAGAAACAAGTTTCAAGCAAAAAAAGTTTGATTTTTGAAAAATGTATCAGCCATATTGGATCCGCCCTTTTGTTTTTTGCATAACTGACTTCAGATTCGTAATCAGCGACCTTAAAAACCCCTGAGTAACAACTTTCAAGCAGAAAAGTACGATTTTGGATAAATAGGTCCGCCATTTTGTATTTTGCAAAACTGACTTCAGATTCTTAATTAGAGACCCAAGTAAACTCCGTAATAGTAAGTTTCGCAAAGATTGACAAAAATTAATATTTTTTTCGGCCATATTGAATCCGCCATTTTGAAATTTCGAAAATGTCAATAAGGGTAAATAAAGTACGTATTAAGAGGTATGTTTTGTGCCAAAAATAAACTATTTTTACTTTAAAATTCATATTTTTTTAGCAAAAGTAGAATTTTTTTATGCTCCTCGACAGCTTTAACGCGACGTACAAGTCCAGCATCTTGAATTTTTAAAAAAGGCCACCATGCAAATAGAAGTAGAGGTTCCAAGCTTTAATTTAAGCCCTTTTTTGATTTTTTTCGTTGAAATTAAAAATGGACAGATTGTATATATATATATATATATATATATATATATATATATATCGTGCTCTTTTAATAAATTAATTTTCATTCATAGACATTTTCTCATTTAAATAGATATAAATTATCAAGAATTAATTACAATGAAGAAACTAATAAAATTCTTGACGATATCAATAAAATAAATGAAAATATTACTACTTGTATAAAAGGACTACTATCATGTGCTTGAGTTTGTACACAATTTATCTATTATTATTTATATTTATCTTTAAATTAAAAGCAACATAACATTTATTAAAAGAATTGAAAATATTTATTAAATTTTATCATTAATTTTATAGGTTTTCTCAATAAAGTTAATGACTATTTTTCGACGTATTTATTCCTATTGTTTTCAATAGTATTATTATTAACAACCTTTTATGCTTCATTGGTAAGTTTTTTTTTATATACATTCTTAAATATTTCAGTCATTGGAAACAAAAGGCAGGTAATTTTAACCCGTCAGCAGTCGCGCCTTTTTTAGTGTCTCACGTGCACTCTAAGAGCGCCCTATAGGTCGAGTAGTGTTGCGTGAGACTTTTTCTCACGGCGCAACCGCTGACGGATTAATCGTTTGCGGCAGACAAACTTTTCCTTAAATCGACCGAACGTGTTCACATTTTTAGACATTCAGCTTTTTTTCAATTGAAAAATCGATTAAAAGTCAATAACAATATTATTATATACTATGAAAATGGGAGAAGAGTCGAAAAAGGGAATTAGAAAATATGAAGAAACGAAGAAAGAATTGAAAGAGAAGGAAAAAGAAAATGTATGGAAAAAATTGAGTAGCTTAGAGAAGGGTGTTAGAGAGAAAGTGTCAGAAAGGAAGGAAGGAAGAGGTGGAAAGGATTGAGGAAAGGTTGGAAGATTTAATGGGAATGGAAAAAAGAATTAAAAATTTAGAGGAAAGAGAAGATTTGGAAGACACAGAAGGAATAAAAGAATTAAATACAGAGGTAAGAGAAATAAGTAACCAACTGGAATATATGAAAAGAGAAAGAAAGAGGAAAAAATATAGTAATAAAAGGAATAAAGGTGGAAAGAAAAAATGTGAGAAAGAGGATAGAGAAGGTATTGGACGACATGGGGTGAAAATAAATTATTAGAGAAGTGAAAGCAGTAGGAGGGGAAGATGAGGAGGGTAAGGTAAGAATGTGGTTGGTGGAACTAGGAAGCGAAGAAAAGTCATGAAGTGATGAGGACAAAGAGTAAATTAAGGGGGTCAGAAGTGAGAATAGAGGATGATAAAACAAGGAGGGTAAGAACCCTCCTATCTATTAATAGATTGGCTGTTTAGAGAAGGCATTGAAAGAAAAAAAAGAGGGCAATATAAGTAAACTGGGAAAGGAAGCGCTTATGGATTAAGGTAACAAAATGGATTGTTAAAGAAGAGGCAGAAGAGGTGGTGAAAGAAAGATAGGTGAGGGGGTCTAGCAAGGGTTTATCGGGAATGAGAGGTCAGTGGGGAAGAGAAGCCGATAGTATTAAATTAAGTTTTTGGATTATTCCGGGCTTTAAGTAATAAGAAGGAGGGTTTTTGGAGGGATCTGGAGCGGGACTCTGAGTTAGCGCGCACTATAATAGCGCGCACTATAATAGCGCCACTATAATAGCGCCACTATAATAGCGCCACTATAATAGGGCTCACTATAAAAATGCCATAGCGTCACTATAATAGTGCTCACTATAATAGTGCCACTATAATAGCGTCACTATAATAGTGCTCACTATAATATTGCCACTATAAATAGCGCCACTATAATAGCGCCACTATAATAGCGCCACTATAATAGCGCCACTATAATAGCGCCACTATAATAGGGCTCACTATAAAAATGCCATAGCGTCACTATAATAGTGCTCACTATAATAGTGCCACTATAATAGCGTCACTATAATAGTGCTCACTATAATAGTGCCACTATAATAGCGCCACTATAATAGCGCCACTATAATAGCGCTGACTATAAAAATGCCATAGCGACACTATAAAAGTGCTCACTATAATAGTGCCACTATAATAGCGTCACTATAATAGTGCTCACTATAATAGTGCCACTATAATAGTGCTCACTATAATAGTGCCACTAGAATAGCGCCACTATAATAGCGCTGACTATAAAAATGCCATAGCGCCACTATAAAAGTGCTCACTATAATAGTGCCACTATAATAGCGTCACTATAATAGTGCTCACTATAATAGTGCCACTATAATAGCGCCACTATAATAGCGCCACTATAATAGCGCCATTATAATAGCGCTGACTATAAAAATGCCATAGCGCCACTATAATAGTGCTCACGTATAATAGCGCCACTATAATAGCGCTCACTATAAAAATGCCATAGCGTCACTATAATAGCGCCACTATAATAGCGCTCACTATAAAAATGCCATAGCGCCACTATAATAGTGCACACTATAATAGCGCCACTATAATAGCGCTCACTATAAAAAATGCATAGCGCCACTATAATAGTGCTCACTATAATAGCGCCACTATAATAGGGCTCACTATAAAAATGCCATAGCGTCACTATAATAGTGCTCACTATAATAGCGCCACTATAATAGGGCCTCACTATAAAAATGCCATAGCGTCACTATAATAGTGCTCACTATAATAGTGCCACTATAATAGCGCCACTATAATAGCGCCACTATAATTGCGCTGACTATAAAAATGCCATAGCGCCACTTATAATAGTGCTCACTATAATAGCGCTCACTATAATAGCGCCATAGCGTCACTATAATAGTGCTCACTATAATAGCGCCACTATAATTGTGCTGACTATAGAAATGCCATAGTGGCCACTATAATAGTGCCACTATAAATGCGCCACTATAATAGCGCTGACTATAAAAATGCCATAGCGCCACTATAATATTGCTCACTATAATAGCGCTCACTATAAAAATGACATAGCGTCACTATAATAGTCCTCACTATAATAGCGCCACTATAATAAGTGCTCACTATAATAGCGCCACTATAATAGTGCTCACTATAATAGCGCCACTATAATAGCGCTGACTATAAAAATGCCATAGCGCCACTACAATAGTGACGCTATGGCATTTTTATAGTGAGCGCTATTATAGTGGCGCTATTATAGTGAGCACTATTATAGTGGCACTATGGCATTTTTATAGTCAGCGCTATTATAGTGGCGCTATTATAGTGAGCACTATTATAGTGGCGCTATGGCATTTTTATAGTGAGCACTATTATAGTGACGCTATTATAGTGGCACTATTATAGTGAGCACTATTATAGTGACGCTATGGCATTTTTATAGTGAGCCCTATTATAGTGGCGCTATTATAGTGAGCACTATTATAGTGGCGCTATGTCATTCTTATAGTCAGCGCTACTATAGTGAGCACTATTATAGTGTCACTATGGCATTTTTATAGTCAGCGCTATTATAGTGGCGCTATTATAGTGAGCACTATTATAGTGGCGCTATGGCATTTTTATAGTGAGCACTATTATAGTGACGCTATTATAGTGGCACTATTATAGTGAGCACTATTATAGTGACGCTATGGCATTTTTATAGTGAGCCCTATTATAGTGGCGCTATTATAGTGAGCACTATTATAGTGGCGCTATGTCATTCTTATAGTCAGCGCTACTATAGTGAGCACTATTATAGTGTCACTATGGCATTTTTATAGTCAGCGCTATTATAGTGGCGCTATTATAGTGAGCACTATTATAGTGGCGCTATGGCATTTTTATAGTGATCACTATTATAGTGACGCTATTATTGTGGCACTATTATAGTGAGCACTATTATAGTGGACGCCTATGGCATCTTTTAATAGTGAGCCCTATTATAGGTGGCGACTATTATAGTGGCGCTATTATAGTGAGCACTATTATAGTGACGCTATATGGCATTTTTTATAGTGAGCCGTTATTATTATAGTGGGCGCTACTTATAGTGAGCACTATTATAGTGGCGCTATGGCATTTTTTATAGTGAGCGCTATTATAGTTGGCGCTATTATAGTGAGCACTATTATAGTGGGCGAGCTATGGCATTTTTTTTTTATAGTGAGCGCTAATTTATAGTGGCGCTATTATAGTGAGCGCTTATGGCATTTTTATAGTGAGCGCTATTTATAGTGGCGCTATTTATAGTGAGCACAATAATAGTGGCGCGCTCGCTATGGGGCATTTTTATAGTCAGCGCTTATTTATAGTGGCGCTAATTATAGTGGCGCTAATATAGTGGCGGCTATTATAGTGGCGCTATTAATAGTGAGCACTATTATAGTGAGGCGCACTATTATAGTAGACCGCCTATTATAGTGGCACTATTATGTTGAGCACTAATATAGATGGCGGCTATTGGCATATTTTTATAGTCAGCGCTATTATAGGTCAGCGCATATTATAAGTGGCGCTTATTATAGTGGCGCTATTAATAAGTGGTCGACCTATTAATAGTGGCGCTATTATAGTGGCACTATTATATGTGAGCACTATTATAGTGACGCTATTATAGTGGCACTATTATAGGTGAGCACTATAATAGTGAGCCGCTAATGGGCATTTTTATAGTGTAGCCCTATTATAGTGGCGCTATTATAGTGACGCTATGGCATTTTTGTATAGTGAGCCCTATTATAGTGGCGCTATATATAGTGAGCACTATTATAAGTGGCGCTATGGCATTTATTATACGAAGTCAGCGCTATTAATAGTGGCGCTATTATAGTGAGCACTAATTATAGTAGGCACTATGGCATTTTTTATAGTCAGCGCTATTATAGTGGCGGCTATTATAGTGAGCCACTATTATAGTGCGGCACTATGGCATTTTTATAGGTCAGCGCTATTATAGTGGCGTCTATTATATTGGCAGCTATTATAGTGAGCAACCTATTATAGAGGCGACTATGGCATTTTTATAGTCAGCGCTATGTATAGTGAGCACTATTATAGTGTGCTCGCGGCTGAATGGCATTTATTATAGTGAGTCCCTATTTATAGTTGCGACTATTATAGTGAGCACTATTATAGTGGCGCAATGTCCATATCTTATAGTCAGCGCTCACTATAGTGGAGCACTATTATAGTAGTCACTTATGGCATATTTTTATAGTCAGCAGCTATTATAGTGGCGCTATTATAGTGGAGCACTATTATAGTGGCGCTATGGCATTTTTTATAGTGAGCACTATTATAGAAATGACGCTATTATAGTGGCACTATTATAGTGAGGCACTTTTTATAGTGACGCAATTATAGTCTGGCACTATTATAGTGAGCACTATTATAGTAGACCGCTATGGCCATTTTTTAATAGTGAGCCCTATTATAGTTGGCGCTATTATAGTGGCGCTATTTTGATAGTTGGCGCTGATTTTAGTGGCGCGCTATTATAGTGGCGCTAGTATAGTGGCGCTATTATAGTGGCGCTATTTAATTGTGGCGCTATTATAGTGCGCGCATATTATATAAGTGCCGCGCTATTATGGAGGCGTAATAAGTGCGCGCTATTATAGTGCGGCGCTAACTCAGTGTCCCGCTCCTGGGACAAACGTGGGATATAATAATTATGAGCGAAACTTGGGTA